>QRDG01001528.1:0-280972 GCA_012064385.1 Puccinellia tenuiflora
CACGCATGGTTCAAATGCTTCAAAACTCCCATAAATATTTGATAATAAAAGATCGTGTTTTCCACCTTAAAAGATCCTTTTTTAGGAACACCGTATAGATCACTATAGAATGCTCACACAAACAGCCTACACCAACGTAAAGCTCCGAGAGACCAATCGGGAAATGTTGAGACTGACAAAGTTACCACGAACGTCTCGTCGTGGTCTCCCTTATAAAGTTCATCGTTGAAAAGACTAGAATAAATAGAGAAAAATGCGAGCACCCGTACCAAATCTAAGACTTGATCTCAGTTTTTTTCGAAAAGGAAGACTTGATCTCAGTTGGGCAAAACCTTATTAGATCTTTGGCATACAATATTAAAATTGAGCACGTGAGCAAAACTAGCCACATATACACAACACTACTACACTAATTATATGAGTATTTCACAATAGCACCCAGTCATTTTATTTTTTTAATATTTTTATTGTTAAGATAAAGGTTTGACCAACAATGACATCGTTATTATTGTCTATGCGATTCAAAATAAAATCGTACACAAGTAAATTTCAATGCAAAGCTAGCTAATGTTGTCAACTATATGTTATAGATTATACTCCATCAAAACTGTACACGAACAATACGAAGCTATTTGTTACTTGTATTAAGGCCTCTTTGGACCAATGAATTTTCATAGGAAACTAGATTATGTTATTCTACAAAAAATATTTCAGTTGAGCAAGTTTGCGTGTAATTCAAGGGGGGGAGGCTATATAAAGGACATCGCTGTAAATACTAGAATAAAAAGAGAAAAATACGAGCACCGATACATAATCTAAGAAACTTGATCTCAGGTGGGCAAAACCTTATTAGATCTTTGGCAGACAATATTAAAATTGAGCACATGAGCAAAACTATGAACATATGCACAACACTACTACACTAATTATGTGAGTTTTTCACAACAACACCCAATCATTTTATTTTTTAAACTTGTTTTGGTTGTTAAGATAAAGGTTTGACCAACAATGACATCGTTATTATTGTCTATGTGATGCAAAATACATACATAAGTAATTTTCCGTGCAAAGCTAATGTTGTCAACTCTACGTTATAGATTATATATACTCCATCGAAACTGTACACTAACAACGCTAAACTATTTGTACTACTTGTATTAAGGTCTCTTTGGACCAATGAAATTGCATAGGAAACTAAATTGTTGTATTCTACAAAATTATTTCAGTTGAGCAAGGTTTGCGTGTAATTCAAGGGGAGAAGTTCCATCGAGTCCGACAGTATATCTTTTTCTTTCAACTATGGCATTCAATTGATCAATTAGAAAAAACAATCATGTTTTTTCATGAGATGCTATCATCCATATTTTTTTAATAAGGATTCAACATGTTGCGACATTTTAATTATGTTGGTTTTTGGTTCCCATGAACTGTTCCACATATACCTTTAAACCAAACGAAAGAAATAATAGGTGAAAGAGTAACTACTTCTGCGTCGATGATAAGAACTATAAATTGGAATGCATGGAAGTATCAAGATATGTGAAGACTTTCATCGGATGGCTAAAAGTAACAATTTTTAAATTAACCAACAAATAATCAAACTACAGAAGGTAACTTGTGAGTGGGAGTGAACAAACAAGTTCGGCCGATCCTAGCAGCAAGGGTGTCCATTCCGACCGGCCGGGCCCCGGCCCCCGGGTGCCCTCTTCAAGAACATGTCGGTAAGAAAATCGAGGTCAATTATGGCTATTGCTAGCTCTCCCCCCGCCCTGCTGCTCGCGTTGGCGCAGAGCTCGGTCATGAATTAATGCTGCGTACAAGTGCACGGTGGCTCCTCTTTTTCCTCGCACCAAGCCGTAGCTCCTACTCAGGAATTCCTTTTCCCCGTGCTGTCACTCACTCGCACACGGCACATCTAGCTACTCCTCGTAGCTTCTGCAGCAAACCCCCGTGGAATACTAGTCGGAGTAGCCGCAGTCTTACCGGCCGGTACTACTAGCGTACAAGTTACGTCTATGTGACGCATTCCGCAATATACCTAGCTAGGTACAGTCAACCGTGCAGAAATTCCTCGGTTGCGTGTATGCGTGCGTTGACCACACGGTTATAATGCCAGTACTACTGCACTGTAATTTTATGCTCGCCTTTCATTTTCTGTTCCTGTTAGTATGTTAGGCCTATAGTTGGCAGAAACAATTGTGTAACAATAGATAGGGGCGGACCTAGAACAAAAATGACCCGGTGTCATTCTCTATGTCACACATTTTTTTAACGTAAAGTTGCAGGTGTCACACACTGTAAATGAATGCAATATAACAAAGAAATTATATTTTACCAGGTGTCCTGTGACCCTGTAACAATAACGTGGGTACGCCCCTGACAATAGATATCTCGATCTTTTCTTCCCACAAAAAAAATCTTGATGGCAACGATAGTTCTTAGGTCATATGGGAAGTGAAGAGATTGAACTTTGGAAATTCAGTAAAAACTGACTCGCCACCAATAATTTAATCGAATCGAATTGTTTTACTGAAAGCTTGGATCTATCACGTTGAACTCCGCTACGTTAGTCATATACCTTGGTGAGGCAAAACCCTCAGCGTTTAGCCGAAACGATGATTCTCTGGGCAACACCACTGCCCAAAACGTTGTCCCCATCCTTTGAGTGTTGGACTACCATTTTTGCCTGTTTTAGGGGTCAATGCGAGGGACTATGGCGTTGAGAGCTCAAGGCCATAATGGAGCAATGATTCTATGACCAACCACACGACCAATGGTGTTAACCGTTTTTTATGTTGGACTACCACTTTTTTGCCTTCCTCATGTGTCAACGCCATTGACTATGACATTCAGAGCTCAACGATATAGTCGGCGACATTGGCCCTGGAACCTTCCTTTTGTTTGTGAAAATGCTCTCCAACCTCAAGGTATGTGGCGTTGACATAGGGAGGTTGACAACGAGAGAGACCAACGTGCGTACAAGGGCTAAGGTATCCACACGTTTACTACTAGATGCGTCGTCGTGCAGCGGAAGAAGAGTTGATGTGTCGTGTGGGTGTAGTTGGAATCGTTTTATTGTCTCATTATCATGATTCCCTCGAACGGTTCGTCCAAGCATTGTATTCGCAATATCTCTAAGGTATCCACACGTTCAGGGAGAAACGCCAATTGTCCATATTGCTAGATTTGAACACGTGCGACTTTTGGCATCGAAGAAGTAATGACTTGGTTTCAAGGATTCCAAACTGATCAACCATAAAACATCTACCCCCTTATTCTCATATATATGTACCATAATATACGTTAGATGCCAATTAGAACCCAATACCTAGTTTAATAAACTTTATCCACATTATTCTCAAGCTATCTGTATGTGTGTGGTCTTGTAGGTTCATGCATGTTTGTACATGGCGGGATTCCTACTCGACCACTAGTTGGTAGCTGCCCCTAACAAGACGTGATAACTCCTAACTTCACATAAACATCATATCGAACGAATCTTCGCAATGTGCGTTTGGAAGGGCACCCTAAAGATACCTTTGCCCTATGACATTAGTCAATATCCAACCCGACCACTCTTTTTTTATCATGTGTCTCAAAATTCTTTACTTGGTCAGTTATTCAACCTTAAGTAGCATATCCATTCATTTCTGGATCCGATCACTCGAGGGGTTCACATACATCTCTTTCATATATGGGATGGAAAATCTTATCACAATTGAACATGCCTCACATTACACTTCATGACTAACAAGGTAACATTCGTTGTAGTTATCCAGTTGCCGAGTAACATTAGTAAACCACTAAATTGGTCACTAAACATCTCTAGTACGTATGATAATCTCAAGTCTAAAGGACATACCCAGTGCACGAGGCTCCCACACAAGGTGGGGTCTGGGGAGGGATTATAGGAACCTAGTCTTACCCCTGCAAAGTGCAGTGCAGAGAGGCTGGTTCGAACCCAGGACCTCTTGGCACAAGTGGGGAGGACCTCACCACTGCACCAAGGCCTGCCCTCTCACGTATGATAATCTCAAGTCTAATGATATAATATTACAAATTGGGTAAGACTTACTGATGAGAACAAAAATATCATTCTCGAAGTGTTTTAAGTGGGCTTTCTCCAACCCATGTTCTCTAACATGAGTTCAGATTTTCTGTTCGACACATCTCGGTTCGAAAAAAAAAAACCGGTAGGTTAGATTGTTACACATTTGCACCTTATTGAGAAGAAAACCACGTGAGATGGTAGTATTATATTGCCTGCTTACACCTCTAGATTCAGGGAAGATGGGGGAGCTTTTCTTCCATTGTCTTAGAAATTGTAAAATTTTAATTGCACATAGAGAGGTTGTATATGTATGTAGTTATATTATTTGATAAGTCTGCTCCAGTTATGCTACTTTATTTTTTTGGATATCCAGTGCCCGGCCTAGCTTGATTAAGTTTACAACTTCTTGGTTATAAATCCATTCTGCTATATTTCGCCAAGAGTCGTGCTTGATGCCTGAGATAGTTTTTGTTGAAATGCATTACCCACTTTTTTCATCACTTCGTTCTTTTCAATGAATTGGCTGGTGCATGTAATTTAATATGGTAGCCAAGAGGGTCTTAACTCAAGGGGTAGTCTAGAAATATATATCAGTCGGTGCTTTTGGATGTACTAGCAGGTGCATGCAATTATTTCGGACTTTTGGGTGAACTCCCATGTGTATGCGCAATTTTGATATTTCAGAGTGCCTTTTTAGGTCAGTGAATGAAAAATGTACGTCCAACAAGAAACAGACAAACTTAAATAGGGATCAAATCGATCGATCCACACTATTTATGTAATTAAAATGCATTTTCCAGACATGTGTTATCACATAAGCTAGCATAGGTACAACTTCTTCACATGCTGACATGTAACACACAAATTATCCCAGACAAAAATATGTGCATGAATGAAGAGATAGCGCATAAAGATCTGAATAAGCGGATCGTGCATGTGATAGGTTAGCATCATAGATGGAATTTTCACGGGATGTGATATATTTATGAAGATAATATACTGAAGTATTTATTCGTATATTGAGATTAACTTGAGACAAATGATGATCCATTCGAAGAAAATCGTACGATCGACAGGAAACAAGGATGAGATAGCAGATCATGTGGGCAGCCGGGCATACATTGAACATGATGGTATTAAATCTGATTGGGAAATAAATGATTCTCAATATCTTTAGGGGTTTTCAGGCAGGGGATCGGATCTGTAAGCTAGGAATTCAGGATAAGCTAAAACTCGGTATAACTGTTACGAAAGAAAGTTTTGCACCAAATTAATACAGCAGAGGGACAGCACAGATCAAGATATATGTTGTTCAAGTGGACACAGAACGGCAAATACATATAGGACTAGAGTAAGATCGATGTACACGAACGGGACTAGCTAGCTAGTACCAGACGTACAAAGTTTTCCTTTGCTCAAACGATCATGCAAGATTACCAAATCACATTACAATACAACTCAGTACAGCACCATGTCTCCCGAGTTCCAAGTTCCAACTAGCTACTTCATTCTTTCATGCAGATCCATCCATAAGCCCTGCAGATAAAAGATAAACTTAACTACTAAAATCTACACAGGTCTTGAACACATCAAGACACCACATGATATATACTGCACATGCGAAGAACAAACACAAGAACATGGGAACACTACACTGAGAACATATGATTGCACTTTTATGCTACTAATACCTACTAACATCACTGAAAAATGTATGTATGCATGTATGGATCTGCATCTACTTCAAGAGCTGCTTTGAACAAACAAAACCATGCTCTTTAATGCTAGAGCAGATAAATTATTCCCGGCAGCAAAGAGAGCAATCAGTCCAGATAAATGCAGTACAGTACACCAGATCTAAATAGAGGGAACTAGTCATGAGAAGAATGGAACGGAAAGGAAGAAGCAAATTAAGAGCGAGAAATGGGCCGGGGGAGATGAGAGAGAGAGAAAGCGAACATCCTCCCAATCACGAGGTAATGATGAAACTTTCTACCACCTGCATGCCAGAGACATGGGAAAGAGAGGAGTCAAAGCAAGCCATCATTACACCAATCTTCACACTCCCTTGGTTCTCCCAAGAAACAAACAAAAAATAGTGCAGTTAAGTGTGTAAGAACTTCCTCGGTTTTCCCAAGAAACAAACCAAAAATAGTGCAGTCAAGTGTGTAAGAACTTCCTCGGTGCTGACTAAACACAAGCAAGCAAACAGAAAACCCAGCGAAAGTGTGTAAGAACTTCCTCGGGCCTCACCAAGCAAGCAAACAAACAAATAAAGCACTGTGAAGTGTAAGAAAAGGGGAAGAACATGAAACAGACTTCCCCACACCCAAGAAAACACCACAAAGGAAAATTTCCTCGACATATACTTGAAATATTCTAGCTAGAAGAACAAGTGATAATCGTTGCTAACTAGATCTCATGCATGGTTGAAGCTATCTCTGAGGGGAATGAAGCCTGGTCCGAGATCGTAGGTAAGAGAAATGAAGGTTTTTCTTCATCCTCAAACTACAAAGCAAGACCTTGAACCAGACAACATTCCACCCAGAAGAAAAATAGCTTCATATGATCCTCCCAAGTTCCTCCTCCTCTCACCCTCTTCCTCTGTCTTGCTCACCCTCTCATGTATCTCTCTCTATTTGCAACCTGCAAGCTGTGGGTGAGGAGCCCCAAGGCCCGGGTATGTATAGACACGCGGTGACATGGGCCAGTGGGTGGCTGCTCATGATGTGTGAATGATTACTCACATCATCACACAAATCATTTCTTTTTTCGGAGTCACCAAAATAGTTACCATGCATTTATTGAAGAGTGGTACGCTACACTGCGACTGACATGTGGGACCGCTCCCACCTGTCAGTGGAAGAGCGGAGGCAGATGAATGCATTGAAACGGCTACCGGCAGAGCCACATGGAGAAAAGGTGAGGGCATTAAAGAACGGAATGAATGGTGACAAGAACACGGCTGCAGAGGGTCGGACCTACAGCTGCGGCCGCTGCTGTGGAGTCTTTGGCGGTCATCCGGCCGTCCATCGTCATCTAGACGGTTGCGAGGGCAGGAGAGCCCGTGAAACCCTAGAAATGGTGCGAGGGGGCAGACAGTGGGGGAGTGGTTGAGTTAAATGCGCGGCCCAAGATTTGGAAATTTCTGTGTGACTTCTTGCTTATACTTGCTTGCTCCCGTGTTGATCTAGGGCTGTGCGTTATTTGAAAATTTCATATTGCTTAGCACACAACTATATGGTAAAAACAGTTACCTATCTATGTTTTGTCGATACCCATCAGAGCATCTCCACTCGTACTCCCAAAAGCCAGTCCGGCAATTGTGTCGGACGGTCGCTATTGTGAGCGCTCACACAAGTTGCCACCATATTGGGACCAACTGTCTAAGCGGTGCCCCCAATATGTTACTTTTTTTTACAGAAATATAAAAAACAATTTAAACTAAAATGGCGTTTTAAATTATAATTTAGCATATATTTGATTTTACATATTGGAACTAAATTCCAAACTAAACTAAACTTAAGTAGTGGATGTCGTAGAAGTGCTCGAAGACAGAGTAGTCTTCGTCATCCACCTCGTCGTCGCCTATGCCATCATCGTCGCTTCCGTCCTCGCCTATGTCGCCTTCGCCACCGCCGTTGTTGTCGTAGGGGGTCATTTCGATGTCGTACTCCCTCGCCGATCACGCGCGCGCCCACTGGCGGTCGGTATCGATGACTGCCTTTAGCTCCATGTCATCATCGTCGTGCACCTCTGGCTTTGGCAACTTCAGCGGAGGCACGACCTTCTCCTTCTTCCTCTTTATCTAACCGAGTAACAGTCGGTGCCGCATCTTTAATTAAGCTGACCGGACTTGTTGCTCGACATTACATTCGATTGATCGGCCATGTGTGCCGCTGTCAGGGCTAGCCCACATGTCGGTATCTGATGTGGACGTGGACACGCTTGCGCCTCTCCCTATTGATCGGGGCCAGGGTGGGAGTGCCGGCCAATATATTGGGCCTGTCCAATAATTTTATCACTGGATCCGCGGATGGCCGCCAAATTAGTGTCCGGTGCCCCAATAGCAATATTGGGAGGCTATTGAGACCGCATGTGGTGATGCTCTTACCTACTCCTTCCGTACCTAAATATAATATGTTTTAGGTGTTTCATATATTGTCTAGACGCGGATCAAAATGAGTAAACATACACACTAAAATATGTCTAGATATATGTGGATACATGTGGATAAAAAAGCTAAAACATCTTATATTTACGAACCGAGGAAGTACATGTGTATAATTATCGCTGAGTCACTGACATGAGACTTTACCATATAATAGTTGAACAGTATACTCTGACTGCATGGGTTGGCACGTACCTACACGTAGGAGTTAAGACCCTAAATTTATGGAGATTTAACCTCCGAACAGTGTCAAGACCAGAGTGCAGATTTACGCTAGGAGAGGTTGGATCAGACATGCACACATTCCTTGGCAATAGAAAAAGATCCTATCATAAAAACAATTGTGTCTGTTCTCAGATATGTTTGATTAATGGTGTCTTGTGACACATAATCTAATCTTTTATCAGCAAATTGTCATACTATAGCTTCTTTTCAAATCGTTAGCTGGGTAGTCATCGATCTTGATGTGGATGTCCTGGCCGGCATTACAAAAATATGAGCCACGTACCTATACTGCTGATGCATATGTCGTTTACAGGACGAGCAATACATGCATTTGAGTTGGCTCCTTGTTTCATGTGCTGGGGAGGACGCTGTTGGTTTTCTTGTTCGTATGTGCGCGAGCAATTAATTTTCTGACGACCATGTATTGGGGTTTGATATAGCATGGTGTGGTGTGACACATGCATTGACAGTACAACACAGCTTTACAAAGAGCAGAAAATAGTGTAGTTTGTCGATCCAACGGCTATCCAAACGTGACCTTGCAAATGGCCGGCACTGTCCTATCTACGAATTGTAGAGGGTTCATATGGGGCTGACTACTGAGTGTATCAATATGGTCGGCCTTTTTGCCCTAATTCCAAAAGGTTAGGCCGGCGTGTCATGTCATCGTCACATGCTACTTGCTAACAGTACGTGGTACAACCTTTATATATTCTTGTTAACCAATCATTAATAGCAGTGCTTCACATTGCTCTGGGAGGTTTATGACATGAACATCTAGCCATGTTTGTCCAAACAGAGCATCTTCTATATGGACCTGCGATTTTTTTTGACTACATGTATCACTGGTTAGCCAGAAAGAAATATGTGCTGCAATGATCCTCATTAGGATTAGTTCTAGGACGCTACTACGTCTAAAACGTTTTGTGATTAAGCTTAACCATACAATGTTAGAGTATGGCTAATCGCATAGCCAAATTGCTGGCTATATGGGGATGACATATCATCTCACCAGTACAAAACGACTATCTATGGCAATGGCAGCAAGAAATCCCATGGTTAAAAAACAATTGTGCATGGCCATAGGGGGTGTCAGTACTGGGCCGTTGACGTGTCGGCCACATTACCAATATAGATGATTATGGTTCTTTTTAAATCGCCATTGCCAATATGGGTTCATCTCAAACGGAAATCTGCGTATGTCTGTTGCCAAGTTTAGGAAGAACAGAAAGCCCACAAGGTGCGCCTATAATCCCTTGCCACTCCCGTCGCTCTCACTAGATCTAAGTCTCTACCAACCCTAGTCGCACACTCCATCTCCACTCACTCGTCTCCGATGGCTAACTCCACCGGTGCCGAGGAAAGCCAAGATATCGCATTCTCCTCCGCCAACAGTCCTGCCGCCACCGCCCATACCACGGCCGCCCCTAGCTTCAGCCCATCCCGTCGTCACCCCGCCTCGGCTGACTTCATACAGAACCATATGAGGTCCTCCACGCATTCCTCGCCATCGGCTTCCCCGTCCTCCTCAGAGGAATGGGATTACGATTTGGAGGTCAAGATCCTCCTTTCTCATGCATCCTTACCCCGTCGATGGTGTCATTCAGAAGGGGGTGATGCAGTGGGTAGTCCACATCACCACCGCCGAGTACCAGCTGGATCTTGCCGAGGAGCGGTGTTCCAGACCCAGCTTTGGACCACCATAGCCCGGTCTTTGCTCGCCATCCAGGGCCTTGAGCCACATGCATCGTCAACCACGGCAACAATGGAGGAGCAGGCTGAGGATGAGTCTGAGTCCTTTGACACTCGCTCTGCTGCCAGGGCCTTGGCCGGCGGCAATAAGCTTCCCCGCCTCGCCTAGATAAACCCTAGACATAACACTCTATTTATTTTCTCTACTTATGTTCTAAATTATTGCTTAACAAAGCTTTGTGCTGGTTTAGTTATTTATTTCTCTGATTCCAAATTACTGCTTAACAATGCTTTGTGTTAGTTTAGTTATTTATTTGTTCTGTTTGCATTTTATGTTCTTGCTTAACCATGATTTGTGTTAGGTTAACAATGAACAATGCATTGCTTAACAATGAACAATGGACGTTGTATTATAAATTCCTGGTTAACAATGCTTTGTGTTAGTTTAGTTATTCATTTGCTTAGCACTTTCTTCCAGTTCTTTGTATAATTATGTAGAGTAACTTCAGTCTTTTTAGGTTCCAAATTTTTCTAAACATTATTTTCAGTTCTTGCTATAGTTATATAGAGTAACTTTACTCTTGTTAATTTCCAAATTTGACTTAGAACTGTCTACTAGTTCTGTTTATAGTTATTTACATTAAACATGCTTTGTTTAGGTTATAAGTTTTGCTTAATACTATCTTCCAGTTCTTTTAGAGTTATTTAGAGTAACTTCACTAAGTTTAACTTAGTTGCAAAGGAGGATGCATTATCTTAGTTGCGAATTTTCTCGTATCCTTTAGGACGAGGAGGAGATAGAGACTATGAGGCAGACGTGAATACGTAGGAGCGTCACTCCGTTCACGGAGCACAGAAGATGGCGTCCCCGAGAGAAAAAAAATGCAACAGTGTGAACAAAAATATGATGACGAACCGGAGACCGTCTAGTCGCGGGAGCAGGGATCCGGTGATGGCGGAGTCGGCCTCACCGTGTTTTTTTTGTTTCCTCTGGATATTATTAGAAACAATTAAAACTAATCTCCATGACAGTTATGTACCCAGTACTGATGGAGTGACCCATATACTCTTTAGGTAATAATTATCCACCCATTACTTTTCATGATCACATGGGTGAAAGAACATTTCCTAAACCCTATTAGTTTTGTGTGTTAGTTAACAACACTAATGATTATCTAATATGATGCTAAGTGGTGCAGGTTAATTGACATATTTTTACCTCTAGCATCATTCACCAAAAAGTGAAGAAATGGCAAAGTTTCCTTGCTGCAGGAAAATTCCTGGCCGGAGTCTCCGGCCCCTGGATTTTCCTGCCCTTTACCAGGTTGTGTGGTGCGGTACTGGATACCCCTCCGGAGTACCACCGGAGGGTGCCCGGAGTCTCCGGGTGGCCGGAGTATCCGCCCCTTGAAGACCGGAGTCTCCGGCCTGTCCTGCGTCTTCGACAAGTTTCCGCCTGGGTGCGGAGTCTCCGCCAGCACCGGAGTCTCTGGTCCCCTAGACCGGAGTCTCCAGCCCTTCCTCAAGCGTGCAAAGTGTGGTGCGTCTCTGGATGCCAGTCTGGAGGAACCCCGGAAGGAGACCGGAGTCTCCGGCCGACACCGGAGTGTCCGGCCCACTTAGGACGGAGTCTCCGGTCTAAGTGACTCCCAACGGCTAGAAATTTCAGAGGGGTATAAATACCCCTCCACCTACCTCAGACCAGCTAGCTCGTCCAGCATTTATGAACCCTAATATTTGAGAACTCAAAATCGCAAGATCTCCCAATTCCTCCGTCCAAACTCTTTGATCTTCGGAGGATTGAAGGAGAAGACCCGGATCTACATCTTCACCAAGCCGTTCTTCATTTCCCCCTCATTCACTTGAGGATTCTTGTTTCTAGGGTTAGCATTGTGTTACCCTAGAATTCTTGTACTCACCACTTGTTGTATTTATGACAGTGTTCTTGATTTGGGAGCCCCCAATTCAGTTGTGGGTGTGTGCCCCAAGAACCTTGTAAGGGCTTCGGATTCCGCCTTGAAGGATTCCGATAGTGGAAGGTGAACCAAACCCTCGGGTGCGGTTCATCGGAGAATAGGGTGAGGCCTTTGTGGCATCTTGAGTAGGCCTCTTGTGGCGAGCTCACACCCCTCCAACGAGACGTACTCCCTTAACAAGGAGGAACTCGGGAATACATCCTTATCTCCGCGTGCTTCCCCTTTCGGTTACTTCTTTCCCTTAGTCGTCTTTACTTGTTTCGTAAATTGCCTAGTTGCGTTAGATTGCTTCTCATATAGGTAAATTCACCGTAGATGCATATCTAGAGAATTTACCTTTTGTGTTAAACCTAAATTGAAAAAGAATTAAAAATTGGTGTAGCACCTATTCACCCCCCCTCTAGGTGTTCGTTAAGCAACCCCCGGGGTTCGAGGACCCCAACTTCCCTAACCACGTCTACAAGCTTGATAAGGCGCTCTATGGACTTAAACAAGCACCACGTGCGTGGTATGAGCACCTTAGAGAGTTATTGTTAGACCGTGGATTTGAAGTTGGGCAAATCGATCCCACTCTTTTTACTAAGAGGGTTAAAGGGGAGCTTTTCGTATGCCAACTATATGTTGATGATATTATTTTTGGCTCGTCTAACAAGCTTTTAATGATGAATTTTCAAAGCTTATGACCGATAGGTTTGAGATGTCTATGATGGGCGAGTTGAAGTTCTTCCTTGGATTTGAGATCAAGCAATTGAGAGGAGGGACTTTCCTTAGCCAAGCAAAGTATATTCAAGACATGCTCAAGAGGTTTAATATGGCCGATGCTAAGCAGAAGAAGACACCTATGGATACCAAATGCCATCTACAACTTAACCCAAAGGTTATAGATGTGGATCAAAAGCTTTACCGCTCCATGATAGGTTCTTTGCTTTACCTTTGTGCATCTAGACCCGATATTGTGTTGAGTGTAGGTGTGTGTGCAAGGTATCAAGCGGATCCTAAGGAAAGCCACATGTTGGCGGTCAAGAGAATCCTACGATATTTAGTTCATACCCCAAGGTTTGGTTTGTGGTACCCAAGGGATTCTTCTTTCACTCTTCGTGGGTTCACGGATTCGGATTGGGCCGGTGATCAAGATGATAGGAAATCAACTTCCGGGGCTTGCCAATTCCTTGGTAGGTCCTTGGTGAGTTGGTCTTCTAAGAAGCAAAATTGTATTTCTCTCTCCACCGCCGAAGCCGAGTATGTGGCCACCGCTAGTGCTTGCACTCAATTGTTATGGATGAGGCAAACTTTAAAGGAATACGGTGTCAATTGTGACAAAGTGCCTCTTTGGTGTGACAATGAAAGTGCTATCAAGATCGCCTACAACCCGGTGCAACACTCAAGGACCAAGCATATTGAGATTCGTCATCATTTCATTCGAGATCATGTTGCCCGTGGAGACATTGAGCTAGCATATGTGCCAACCAAAGACCAACTTGCCGAAATTTTCACGAAGCCACTTAATGAAGCAAGATTCACTTATTTGAGGAATGAGCTAAATATCGTGGATTCGAGGAGCTTGGCTTGACCATCTTGCATACACACCTATAGCTTCAACTTCTATCTTGGTTTAGGTGTGGGCATGAATTTAGGGGGAGTGTTGTCCTAATAAATTGGGCTCTCCCTCCCCCCAATATGCCTATAGCAAAATTTTATTTATCTCTATTTCATTTCATGAATTGTGAGCTTAAATGACGAGTATTGGTTATGGACCCAAGATATATCTTCGCGGTGCCATGCCATAAACTCATACATGGTGGCCTAGGCCACCAACTTCTTCTTTGTGAAGAGTTGGTTCTTTTGGGGATTTATTGGATTTTATTTGCAAATCTCTTGTTCTTATGGGAAACTCACTCAATCTTGGCATTTATTGTTTTTGGCTTTTGCAAGTTGAGTGTGAAGTACAATCCCAGTTTGTGAAATCTATCCCAAGCCTCTCCTTGCCCCAAAACTTGCTCCTCTTGCCACATATATGTCCACCACCATAAATTGCTTTTCTGGGTTGTGGGGGGCCGGAGACTCCGGTGTCTAACACCGGAGACTCCGGTCTGAGCAGAATCTCCGCCCTCAGCCACGGAGACTCCAGCACCCCGGAGACTCCGGTGTGCTTAGGCCGAAGACTCTGGTCTCGGCGTTTTCCAGAGGGGTCCTAAAGGGTGTCGGGGTAGGGGGTTGAATCACAACTCCCTCACCACCCCCGACCCCTACCTCTCCCCCTGCCGCCACCCCAACCTGGTGAAGCTCCTCAGGCCGCTCCCTGTCGC
Source organism: Puccinellia tenuiflora (assembly GCA_012064385.1). Classification (NCBI taxonomy): domain Eukaryota; kingdom Viridiplantae; phylum Streptophyta; class Magnoliopsida; order Poales; family Poaceae; genus Puccinellia; species Puccinellia tenuiflora. Next base: position 14,422 of record QRDG01001528.1, read on the forward strand.
CGGAATCCGCCATCCAGCAGGCCTCCCCTCCTCTCCAACGTTGGGGAACCTCCTCCCCACCATTGGTGACCTCCACCATGTCGAGCAGCGGTACCTCCCTCTCTCCCTCTCTAGGTTTCTTCCTAGATCTTGGATAGAGTGTGTAGTGTTGCTCCCTATGGTGTAGAATCTCGTGCTGGCTTGTTTTCATCTCAATGTATCAATTCTAGAATCTTTAGCACCCAGTGTTGACCTAACCCTAGATTTTCTGTCTCAGGGCCGGGGACTCCGGTCTGTTCCAGATGTGATGGATTTTATCAAATGTGAGTTGCATTGGACGGTCCATGAGATGAAGAATCCTATATATGCACCTTATGTGATGAAGCTAATTCTTGATCAAGTGCCACATCTCAATCGTGAGCACTTCACCGTTCACAAGGCCGGCTCCCTCCAAATTCTCAAGCATGACAAGCCATCCTCTTCTAGTGCTCCCTCTCGTGTCCCATTTTCATCAAGTGATGAAGAGGAAGAAGATGTGGCACCCGTTCGAAGGAGAAGTAAGAATGCCGACCCCCCTTCATGGCTAAGCAAAGGCAAGGATGATGTGGCAAAGAAAGTAAAGAAGCTTAGTTGGTTTGAAAGAGTGATGCTTCACATGAATGTGTGCATCCACAAGGAAAATTACCAAGCTCACAAGGAGAGAAAGTTGATCATCTCAAATCAAAGGAAGTTGTACAAGGAGTTGGAGAAAAAGAGGGACAAGACTCCTCCCCCTCCTCCTCCTCCTAGAATTGGCAAAGACACGGATAGTGAGTCTCCCAAATCCACCGAAAGTGAGAAGACAATTAGCTATGATGCTTGGAATGCAAAGCAATTCCCTTGGTCTGACTTTGATTTTGAGGAAGTGTCCTCCATGCCCTCTTCCTCGCGCAACACCGGCAAGGCTCCAATGCCTCAAAGGGAGATTGAAGAACAAGATGCTAGTGGCTCGGAGTATGAGGATGATGATGATGATGATGATGATGATGCCACCGACGAGGACTCCGAGTGATCTTCTTGGGACCGTTAGCATCGCCTTTCTTCCTTTTTGGTGTCTCGATGCCAAAGGGGGAGAAATGGTTCTAGTAGGACGTTCATGGGATTTGCATGGGTCGGGCACAAGCATTTGCTTTTATCATTCCTTAAGAGCTGGTGTCCCTTTTATTTTGTGTGTTGAACTTTGTGTTAAGTGTTGAACTCTATTTTCTATTTGCTACTTTTATGTGAGATGTGGATCTTTTGGTCGTTTTATTCTTAAGGAGTCATGGTATTGATTATTATCTATTGGTTGAGTTATTGTGATGTGAGATGTGCTTTGGAATCATCTTTTATCCTCTCACATAAGGTATGATTGTTAACACAAATATCAACCCCTCTATATCATGTCTCTTAGGTTTGCAAATGAATTTGTCTTATATATATCATGTCTTATTTATTTGTGCCATTCTCCTCCTATATGTGGGCTTCCTCTCATTTGTGTAACTTGTCTAATATGCACACATTTAGGGGGAGATGCTATTTGTCACATGATATGTTCTATTTATTTTGCAAATCCTAGTGTTGTCATCTAACACCAAAAAGGGGGAGATTGAAAGAACATTTCCTAAACCCTATTAGTTTTGTGTGTTAGTTAACAACACTAATGATTATCTAATATGATGCTAAGTGGTGCAGGTTAATTGACATATTTTTACCTCTAGCATCATTCACCAAAAAGTGAAGAAATGGCAAAGTTTCCTTGCTGCAGGAAAATTCCTAGCCGGAGTCTCCGGCCCCTGGATTTTCCTGCCCTTTACCAGATTGTGTGGTGCGGTACTGGATACCCCTCCGGAGTACCACCGGAGGGTGCCCGGAGTCTCCGGGTGGCCGGAGTATCCGGCCCTTGAAGACCGGAGTCTCCGGCCTGTCCTGCGTCTTCGACAAGTTTCCGCCCGGGTGCGGAGTCTCCGCCAACACCGGAGTCTCTGGTCCCCCAGACCGGAGTCTCCGGCCCTCCCCCAAGCGTGCAAAGTGTGGTGCGTCTCTGGATGCCAGTCCGGAGGAACCCCGGAAGGAGACCGGAGTCTCCGGCCGACACCGGAGTCTCCGGCCGACACCGGAGTCTCCGGCCCACTTAGGCCGGAGTCTCCGGTCTAAGTGACTCCCAACGACTAGAAATTTCAGAGGGGTATAAATACCCCTCCACCTACCTTAGACCAGCTAGCTCGTCCAGCATTTATGAACCCTAATATTTGAGAGCTCAAAATCGCAAGATCTTCCAATTCCTCCGTCCAAACTCTTTGATCTTCGGAGGATTAAAGGAGAAGACCCGGATCTACATCTTCACCAAGCCGTTCTTCATTTCCCCCTCATTCACTTGAGGATTCTTGTTTCTAGGGTTAGCATTGTGTTACCCTAGAATTCTTGTACTCACTACTTGTTGTATTTGTGACAGTGTTGTTGATTTGGGAGCCCCCAATTCAGTTGTGGGTGTGTGCCCCAAGAACCTTGTAAGGGCTCCGGATTCCGCCTTGAAGGATTCTGATAGTGGAAGGTGAACCAAACCCTCGGGTGCGGTTCATCAGAGAATAGGGTGAGGCCTTTGTGGCATCTTGAGTAGGCCTCTTGTGGCGAGCTCACACCCCTCCAACGAGACGTACTCCCTTAACAAGGAGGAACTCGGGAATACATCCTTGTCTCCGCGTGCTTCCCCTTTCGGTTACCTCTTTCCCTTAGTCGTCTTTACTTGTTTCGTAAATTGCCTAGTTGCATTAGATTGCTTCTCATATAGGTAAATTCACCGTAGATGCATATCTAGAGAATTTACCTTTTGTGTTAAGCCTAAATTGAAAAAGAATTAAAAATTGGTGTAGCACCTATTCACCCCCCCTCCCTCTAGGTGCCCATACGATCCTTTCAATGGGTAACTCAATCAATATTGGGTTGGTAAGTGCCTAGAGATGAGAATAACTACATATATTTTGTGATGATAAATATATCATGAACAGATAAGTAAGTCATCTATACTGGATGGGTAGCTATTATCTACAGAGTAGGGTAACTAAATCGATATCGTGGTGATAACTATATCACTAAGAGATGGGTAACTCCAACCGTATTGGGTCGGTAGTTATTACCTAGAGAGTAGGGTAAATACATCGATGTCGTGGTGACAACTATGTCATGGACACATGAATAAATTCATCAGTACTGCATGGGTAACTATTATCTAGAGAACATGGTAACTATTGGCGCAACTGTGATAACTCCATATATATGTACTATAGTGGTATCTATTTTTTCGATCGCTCGGTAACTCTACTGGTACAACTGTGTTAACTTTATGGTGGTAATTATTCTGCTCGACATTGTCGTGGATGAGGATGACATGCTATCAACATGTGGTTTATCCTTTGTCTTTCCCTCCCGAGATGACGAATGGCGATTTCGGGGTGATAACTATACCCTATAACAAATGGTAACTCCATAAGTAGCGGGTGCATAACTTCATATGTAATATGTGTTGGTAACTATTAGTTAGAGAGCACGGTAAGTCGTGAACAACTGGGCAACTACACCCGCTTCCTGGTGGTAACTGTAGGTGGTGAGTTATGAAACAACATCGTATTGGAGATGGACTTGGACGGTTCCCACGTGGTGATGCCAATAAGATGTTTTCGTTAATGAGTCGTGCGATGGACGAGGACTTGCGCTTCGACGGTGATCGGTGCTTGGCTTTGGGCGAGGTGTTTGCCTCATACCTAATTAAACATACCAGTCCTAGGACAAAGCACCATAGATTAATTTGTGCGTGACCACAAGTCCACACGCCACGCATCAAGCTCCAAAAGCAGAGTGCGTGTACACATATCAGGCACACACCAAACATATGCATCACCACACACATCACATAAAGATGAGGGGCAGAAAGGTATAATAGATCGACCACGCCGTGCCAACAGATTTAAACATGATGATCTCGTCTTCGCTACCCGCGACACCACGGTCCCGGAGGCTAGCTCCGTGAGCGTCCCAACCACGTCCTGCCTCTGCATCACGTTGGGCTGCATCTTTCCCACCAGCTCCTCGGCTTGCTCCATCGCCGCCTCATACTCGATGAAGACCCTACTCAGCATAGGCATTTTAGTAGTCCGAAGAACCAAGTCCAGGTTTAGCATAGGCTTCTAACGTTTAGATAGCTCCTCAAAGATAAAAAATATATTTTCTGCCACTCACATTCTATATATATACAATAAGATGTAAATATCACATACTGATATATGTACGGAAAGCATGGAAAATTTGTTGCTGTATTGTTAAGAATATCACAGTATTAGACATGCAAGCCAGAATGCGGACTAATGGATCTTGGGTACCCGCACATCTGATATGCGTAATTTTTTTTTTTGGAAAAAAGGTCAAAAAAATCCTGAAATTATTTGTGTTTAAGGATGATCAAGTATTTGTGTAAAAAAATTCGCCTGTAACTGATTCTCCCAGACTTATGGGCAAAATTGACAAATCTCTGGTGATATAGCGTGTATATAGTGATTTTTCGGAAAATCTTGCAATGTAAGTTATTTTTTTGTGAATGTTTTTGTACAGGTACAATACTTGACCATGTTTGCCTGAATGAGAGTTTCCAACTTTTAAAAACCTTTTTAAGTTACTAAAAAAGTACATATCGGGTGCGCTAATACCCATTTGCACCAATATATTTTCGATGCGAGCCAAGACTACCTTGTTTCTTGCAGTTCAATAAGTTCGTACTTTCTTTTACTTTTGAACTATTTATCATGTGCCACTCTTTCCATTTTTTCTATGTTTCTAATACTCTTGGTGCATTGCTATGCCAGTAAATGGACAAGAAATGGACATCATTTTTTATTGAAAGAAGGTAGAGGATCATCTACCTTAAGGTATTAGTTTCGGTGAAAATGATGATGATCGTGATCCTGGCTTTGCTATCCTCATGCGTGGTTCCCTATCTGCCCCCTCCTGGCACTCGTCATAAAACTCTCACTAGGTTTGGGCTATATCAAGAAGTGGAGAGAAGATTTGTGGATTTTAGAGGTATCACTATTGGGTTAGCTTCTATTCTACAGAATGAGGATTTCAAGGGCTTCTATTCTACAGAATAAGGATTTCAAGGGCAATGCCCCTTGCTCTTCCAACTGAAACAGGAAAAAGAGGATTTGTAGTCCAGCAAGAAAACGGATGCGCTAACGCGCAACAGCTTTCACGTTAGTTGCTCGATCCGTTGCTTGTTTTGCTCTAACCAACTGAGCTACCAGAACCACTTGCCTAAAGTCTTTTTTCTTCATCTATGAGCATCCTACCTGCAGTGGAGGAGCTTTCTCCAGAACCGAGAGCCGCCAGGGATTGGACGACCCTCCTTTGGGAAGGGTCTTCTTCGCTATCATCCATTAGTTGCATGTCGAGAACTCTCTGCTTTGGTCTGTTACGTTGCTTGGAAATACACGTTTACCAAAGATTTTTATTATAAAACTGATTAACTAAATTTGCCATCTGACATCCATATTTTACCCCATATCCCTCTAGGGATGTTTGATGCAGTGTTGCTTCAATAACTTCGAGCCTGCATACTACTTCAGTGTTGAACAATTTTTTTGATATGCGATAATTTTGTATGAAAATAATTCACATTGAAATCGAAAATATATTTTCATCCATTCAAAATAATCTATGTACATAATTGACAAGCGCGTCAATCGCACGCCTCCATAATCTAGTTCTGTTCTTACATTCTAGATGTAGCCTCAAACGAGAGGGCACCACCAAAAAATAAAAACGTCCAGTGCACGAGGGAGCTAAGTGAGCCCATTGGCACATGTGTGGGCCTTTCAGCGACCCATCACCTTTAGTGCGTCTCGTGCCAAATATATTCAGCTCAAAAACAGTATACAACATGTGTTACAATGCCTGGCATAGAGAGATTTGCAAGAGCTTTTAACGTTGGACAGGCAGAGTTTCTATGAGCTGAATTCCTGCAACTAATATTAGGCTCAGATCGAGATGATATTGACGCGAAGGTCGGCTGTCAGATTTCTGAAGTCCCATCCTGATCATCCTGATCTCCCAAGGGACCTAGAGCCATCTGTAAGAGAGTTTGCTGCAGCTGCACGAGTAAGAGCTAACCCTTCCCAGATTCAGCAGCTAAAACGTATATACGGCCTCTCCACCGGTTCAGCCTCGATAAGCTATGCATAAACACGACAAGCAACCGCGCTCGTCGGCCAAGATGGCACGGCAACGGGACAAGCGCATCGGTGTAGCTATCGGTCTCTGAATCTCTGATCTAAACATGGAGTGTAGCCGGCGTAGCATGCGGTGCAGCTCAGCAGCTAGCTGCCGATCGAGCGCCCGTAGCTTCAGGTTTCCGTTGCTCTTGGTTCTTGCTGTAAAGCTGCTTAAGTCTGCAAATCACAGATGTTCGTGTGATCGTAATTCACTCTGTTTTTCTTGGTTCTGGCAACTTGTTTAACCATAGCCATTCCACGCGACACTCCGCGCGGCACAGGTCACAGAATTGCGACGTGCCGGAGGCCGCCGCGGGCTTCCATGGGAACGGGGCGGCCGCATACGTGCCAGGCCAGCGCCTCAGGTTTCAACTTTCAAGTGGGGCAGGACGCGGCTGTCCGCTACGAAATATGCGGGACAACGAGAAATACGCCGGACGCTCGCGTGCTGGCCGCTGCAAGCCGCTAGAGTAGCGCGGCTATAGGTGGCCAAATGGGCCGGCACGGCACGGCCCGGCACGTGCGCGGCACGGCCCGGCAACGGCATGGCCCGTTGGGCACGATTAGAAAAAACCTAATCGTGCCGTGCCGGGCCGGACCACGGGCCTTGATCGGAGCTGGGGCGTGTCGGGCCGTGCCCGGGCCGTGCTTTTTTTCCCGTGCCTCGGGCCGGCACGCTCGGCCCGGCCCGTTTGGCCAGCTATAAGCGCGGTGCAGTGCATCGGCCCGCAAGATCCCGCAATACTGGCTCACGTACACGCAATCGATCGGTGCATTCAAAACACACCAGCTCACCAGCGGTGGACAGCGTCCTCACCAGCCGGCGACCATGAGGTCTAGGCCGGCGTTCGGGCCCTGGACGTACACCATGACGCACGACGCCGCCTTGGTCTCCACGCGGAATGAGCTGCCGATCTCGTACCACCATGAGCGCCTCCGAGAAGCGCGCGCTCACGGTCGTCGCCACGGACGGCGTCCATGGACTCCTGCTGCCAGTGCAGCCGATCGAGCCGCGTCATCGGCAGAGCGCACGGCCGCCACGTGCCTCCGACCAGGTGGCTCCGGAGGACGGGGTGGAGCGTGCTATGCGTCGTGAAGCACTCCTCGAGGACGGAGGCCTGGTACTTGGACAGCCGCTGCTTCTTGCGGCCGCCGACGTCGTCCTCGCCGTCGCTGGGTGCGGCGCCGCCGCGGGAGGCGTCGGAGCCCGTGCGCTCCATGCCCCTTGTCAGATCCTGTAGTTCTTCAGTTCTCTCTGTTAAACACACAAGATACCGTTTCCCTGAGTTATGAAGATCCAACGGCATCAAGAGCAGAAGAGGAGTGAACGGTCAAGATGGAAGCTGGCGCTTTACTGTTTATCTCTTACCTCCAGTTATTCTTGTATTTCGACTCTGGTTGTAAGCTACTATATAAGTCCCGTTCCAGGGCGAGACAGGGCTATCGAAGATATTTTCTGAGGCTAAACCCTAGTTTCCCCTTTACTGTTCTTAGATTTATCTGTAGAAATCCCATGTTCATAGCTGGGTCTCCACATCGGGAGTGAATCGTAGGTTTGATCCCCTCCAGGATCTGACAAATTGGTATCAGAGCAGTCCCATCCTTGGCCAAATTTTTTTCAGCTACTAGAATCCCAGATTCGGAGGCGAATCGAAGTGGTGTGGTAAGGTTGGTTGGGCTCTCTCAAAAAACCCTCCCTTCCCACCCTCTTCGCGGCGACGGGGTGTAGTCGACGGCGGCGTGGTGGCGGCAGCGTCTCTTTGGACGAGGTCGACGGCGGCGGCTTGGCGGCGGTGGCACAGTTCGGGCACAAGTCGAGCACTTGTTTCGGTTGCTGGAGACCAACTCCTCCAGTGGTAAAATTCCGGTAACAAACTTGACTCGTGTGCTTTTTGGAGGCGAATTATCGAGGCGACGGCAGAGCAACACTTGCTGGCGGCGTGGAGCGCTGGTGGCGGAAGGGATTCGACTTCTGACAAGGGTTCAAAGGGTCCTCCTTTGGTAAAATTCCGGCGTCAGCAAGCTCGATCCAGATGGCAAGGTCCAAGAACGACGACAAGGCCGACGCTTCAGAGGTTGCAGCGGTACGCCTGGACGTTGAAGCAATGGGCGAGAAAGTAGAAGGCATACAATCTGAGGTAACTGCAGTCAAATCACAGCTTTCTCGTATGGAAGAAATGATGTTACGCATGGAGACATTGCTATCCAAAACTCCAGCGGTTGATGATCCCAGCAGTGGGAAAGCCAAGCAACAGGAGGGCTCGGTCACAACAGTACTTCACACTGCTACACAGCAAGGGGAACATCTCACAAGCAGCAATGGAGGCCAGGAGCCAGTAATTGACAGAGGCACACCAATTTGGCGCCGCACTGGACGCAGAGAGCAGAACAATCAGGAATACCAAGATTTCCGTGTACCTCAAGGAGACAATATACAGCAGAACGTCTGTGACAACACTGGTGTGGCAATAGAGGATCACATGGCGCCACAATACCAGGGAGAACACTACTATATGCCAGTTCAGCAGGAAATGCAACAGCCACAAATGGGATATGGATATACTACCCATCAACAGTTTCGTGGACAGTTCTATCAACCACCACAGCAGTTCTATCAACCACCAGGGAATTGCTACCCACCACAATATGGACAGGCTCCCCCAATGCAGTACCAGCAATATCCCCAGCAGCAACATTACTGGCAACAAGGTCCAAACAATTATGAGTACAACCAATACTATCCACCTGCACCACAACAACCACACCCTGATTTCCAATATGGAAATCACCAGCAGAACAGACAGTGGAGGAATGATCGAAACAACTATGGGGACAGAGATGCCCAATTCTACAGAGCCATAGCTAAGCCACCTAAACTAGATTTTCCTCGTTTTGATGGCAGTAACCCTATGGAGTGGCTACGCACAACTGAAAAGTATTTCGCCATGGTATATGTACCAGAGGAAGCCAAATTCGACTACGCTCAAATGTATTTAACTGGCAGGGCAGATGTGTGGCTAAGAAATTCTGGTGTGCTAGAAGAAAATCTTTCTTGGAAAGAATTCTGTGCAGTCATTGTACAAAGATTCTCAGGAGACAGTTCATATGATGTCGTTGAGAACTTCAACTCTATTAAACAAGGCAATAACACTGTGGCTGAGTATACAGACAGGTTTGAGGAGAAGATGTCCTCCTACCGGAAAGAGAACCCAGGAGTCACTGACAATTACTATGTCAAATGCTATATCAACGGATTAAGAGGTGAAATCAAACACTACCTCAAACCTCTGAAACCTCACAATCTGTACGAAGCAGTGGAATATGCTAGAGACATGGAAATGGGAGTGCAAGCACAACAAAATAGCAGAAAATTCTCATCTGTGACTACCTACCACAAAGGTAACACATACACTCCTACCTATAGCAAGCCAAAAACTCCTGAACAAGTGCCAGCAAGAAAAGAAGCTGACACAAGACCTGCCACCAGACAAGAGGCCAAATTCACAGAGCCTGGCCAATGCAAATACTGTGGAGGCAAATGGTTCTTTGGCCATAGATGTCCTCAGTTTAAGCGATTGAACCTTATGACTGCCGAAGGACAAGATGACCAAGGGGAAGAACAACCACAACCAGATGAAAGCCAAGAGGAACAAATTGACCAGGACACCAACAACACTGAACAAACTCAACTAATGCAGATATCCCTCCAAGCTGTACAAGGAAAAGCTAGCATTTCCACTTTCACCTTGAAAGTGCACATTGGAGGAAAAGTAGCACTTGCATTAGTCGATTCCGGCAGTACACACACTTTCATCGATTTGAAATTCGCAACAAAAACTTCTTGTCCCATGGCTATCAACCCCATGGAAACAATACAAGTGGCAGGGGGAGGAGAATTACAATCTGGTTCTCATGTCACAACAACACCTTATACAATACAAGGACATACCTTCTCCAACTCATTCAAGATCCTACCGCTGCAAAATTATGACATTGTCTTGGGATGTGATTGGCTCTATACTCATAGTCCATTCCAGATGGATCTCAAAACAAGGAAATTAACAGTTCTGCTTAATGGAGAAAAGGAAGTAACACTCAGGGATGCAGCTTTCAAACAAGGAGTGGAATCCATTAGCATCAGTTTGATGCATAAAGGCAAGAAAAGAGGCGCCACAGGCTATTATCTTTTCCCTTTGTCTGTATCCAGTGAGACAGATACACACCAGGACCAGATCAGGCATGAAGTCAATGAACTGTTAATAGAATTTCAAGATGTGTTTGAGGAACCAGTTGAGCTGCCACCAGCTAGAGAATGTGATCATGCAATTCCCCTAAAGGAAGGAGCTGTTCCTCCTGCTGTGAGACCATACAGAGTTCCTCATAAACAAAAGAATGAAATGGATGCACAGATAAAGCAGTTGCTAGAAGCTTGCATCATTAGACATAGTGAGAGTCCTTTTGCTTCACCAGCAATCTTGGTAAAAAAGAAAGAAGGAACCTGGCGGCTATGCATAGATTACAGACAGCTCAACTCCCAGACCATTAAGAATAAGTTTCCTATTCCAATTATTGAAGATCTCCTAGATGAGTTGCATGGAGCCAAATTCTTCACAAAACTTGATCTCCGGTTAGGTTATCACCAAATACGCATGAAACCTGAAGATATACACAAGACAGCTTTTCGAACTTATCTTGGTCATTATGAGTACCTAGTGATGCCTTTCGGACTCACTAACGCTCCTGCTACCTTTCAGTCATTGATGAACAAGATATTTGCTGCCTTCTTAAGGAAATTCATACTTGTCTTCTTCGATGACATTCTCATCTACAGTAAGAGCTATGTTGAGCATCTCCAACACTTACAAATTGTTCTAGAAATACTGAGAGCTAACAAGCTTTATGCAAAAAGAAGTAAATGTGTCTTCGCAACACCACAAGTTGCATACCTTGGATACATTATCTCAGGCAAGGGTGTCTCCACTGACCCAGAGAAGATTGCTGCAGTCCAGACATGGCCTCAACCTAAAACCATCACACAACTGAGAAGCCTATTAGGGTTCACAGGATATTATAGGAGGTTTATAAAGGATTATGGCATCATCTGTCGGCCATTATATGACATGCTGAAGAAGGGTGCCTTTCAATGGACTGAAAAACAATCAGTGGCTTTCCACCAATTGAAACACAGCCTGGTTACTGCACCTGTCATGGCACTACCAGACTTTTCACTTCCATTCACCCTTGAGGCTGATGCAAGTGGGACTGGGATTGGAGCAGTCCTCATGCAGAAAGGAAGACCTATAGCATATTTCAGCAAGACTATTGGTGCCAAGTCAGCAGCAATGTCCACATATGAAAAGGAAGCCATGGCAATACTTGAATCTCTCAAGAAATGGCGCCATTATTTTCTTGGCAGTGAGCTCTTAATAAAAACTGACCAGAAAAGTCTGAAATTCATCACAGACCAGAAAGTTTCAGAAGGGATTCAGCACAAGCTCCTACTGAAACTACTGGAATTTACCTACAAAATAGAATACAAGAAAGGTTGTGAAAATAAAGCAGCTGATGCCTTAAGCAGAAAAGACAATGCAATCATGGCTGTTACAGTGGTGAGACCAGCATGGATAGAGTCTGTGGAACAAAGCTACACTTCGGATGAACACTGCCAACAACTTCTCCAGAAATTAGCAGTGGACAGCAATGCAGAAGCAAATTATTCCCTTAATGCTGGCATTCTCAGATACAAAGGAAAGATCCATATTGGAAATGATGAAATTCTGAAGAAACAGATCATGGAGTCATTACACTCCTCTCCATTGGGGGGACACTCTGGGATTGTGGCCAGCTACCAGAGAATCAAAAAGGTGTTTCATTGGATAGGGATGAAAAAGGAAATTGGTAACTTCATTATTGATTGCCCCATCTGCCAACGAGCTAAAGGGGAACATTGCCAATACCCGGGATTGCTACAACCGCTGGAAAAACCAGATATGGCCTTTACACATATTACCATGGATTTTATCGAGGGACTACCAAAATCCAATGGAAAGGAAGTGATCATGGTCATTGTGGACAGATTTACAAAATTTGCTTACTTTGTTCCCTTGGCACATCCTTACACAGTGCACACAGTTTCTCAGGCCTTCATTGACAATGTATTCAAGAACCATGGACCACCATTGTGCATCGTGACCGACAGAGACCGCATATTCACAAGTCACATGTGGCAGGACATATTCAAGGCAATGAACATCAAGCTGAAATTGAGCACAGCCTACCACCCACAAAGCGATGGCCAAACTGAACGAGTTAATCAATGCCTCGAGAATTACTTGCGCTGCATGGTTTTCCAAAACCCCAAGAAATGGGCTTCCTGGCTCTCCCTGGCACAATGGTGGTACAACTCCACATTCCACACATCACTCAAAGTCCCACCCTTTCATGCACTGTATGGATTTGCTCCGCCAATGATCAGTGAGGTAGCAGTGGCTGGACCTACTGATACAGATGCAGCAACATTCATCAAAGACAAACAGTCATTGTTAGCACAGCTAAAAGAGAATTTACAACAGGCTGAGAATAAAATGAAGAAATATGCAGACCAACACAGGACTGAAAGAGAATTTCAACTGGGAGAAATGGTTTACTTGAAATTACAACCTTATCGCATGGCAGCATTTGGCCTTCGACAGGCCATTAAACTCACTACAAAGTACTATGGCCCATTCAAGATCTTGGCAAAATTTGGTCATGTAGCTTATAAATTGCTCCTGCCTGAGGAAGTGAAGATTCACCCAGTGTTCCATGTTAGTCAGCTGAAGAAACATCACGGCAAAAAGGCTGTTCCTGTTGCTCACCTTCCCTTGGTTGGACCTGATGGTACTATCAAAACTGAACCGTTCGCTGTCCTAGAAACCAGATCACTTCCCAGGAACGAAACATTGGTGACACAGTGGCTGATTGAATGGGAAAACCTGACCCCAGATGACACCTCTTGGGAGGACGCGTCCTTCATTAAAAAAGTATTCCCAGCATTCTATGCAAACACCATCCAAGCATGGTTTCCTGAAAGACACACTTGAGGACAAGTGTGCGCTAAGAGGGGAGGAATGTCAGATCCTGTAGTTCTTCAGTTCTCTCTGTTAAACACACAAGATACCGTTTCCCTGAGTTATGAAGATCCAACGGCATCAAGAGCAGAAGAGGAGTGAACGGTCAAGATGGAAGCTGGCGCTTTACTGTTTATCTCTTACCTCCAGTTATTCTTGTATTTCGACTCTGGTTGTAAGCTACTATATAAGTCCCGTTCCAGGGCGAGACAGGGCTATCGAAGATATTTTCTGAGGCTAAACCCTAGTTTCCCCTTTACTGTTCTTAGATTTATCTGTAGAAATCCCATGTTCATAGCTGGGTCTCCACATCGGGAGTGAATCGTAGGTTTGATCCCCTCCAGGATCTGACACCCCTCTTGGTCCCGCCGCTGACGCCGCTCTCTGAGCGACGTGGACGTCCGCCCCGTGGGTTCCTGCTGCTGCTGCGGGTGGTACGTGGAGGCGCTGCGCCGCTGCCTACGACGGAGCTGAGTGCAGCGTTCAGTGCGACGCGGTCGGGGAGGAGGATGCGGTGGTGGTGAAGGACGTGAGGCCGAGGCCAAGTTCAAGTCCGCTGCGAGGCATCCCGATCCGATCTGAGAGCTCTGGGATCGGAGGAAGGAGGAAGGAATTATATGCGGGTCTTGCAATTTTGCGGGAGGCTAGTGGACGAAGCGGACAAACCGCTTCGGCCCGCTAGAACAATGCGGGGAGCCCAACGACGCCGTGCATGATAGTTTTGCGGGGCGGCTTTGCGGCGTTGCGGGCTGTCCCACCCCGCTTGCAACCCTACCAGTGCCACAACCCGCAAGCAAGCCCGCGTTTCGGTGATTCAACTAAATCGGTGGCCCGAGCGACGTAATTCCTCTATGCCGCCTATTGCGGCGCGGCTGACTCGATCTGTCTGTCTGTCTTCTTCTTCTTCTTCTTCTTCTTCTTCTTTATGAAAAATGTCCAGATTGAAACAAAGTTCAGAATTCAATAAAATTAAGATTTTGAAATATGTTCAGATTTAAAAATATATATGAAGATTAGAAAATGTTCAAATTAAAAAAATAGATTTGAAAATATTCAGATTTAACACAAATAGAAATAATAAAATCTGTATAGAACGAAAAGTGAAAGGTAAACTACCTGATGGGCCGGCCGAACAGAGTGCTCGGGGTGCACGGCAAGCCCATGCCAGCCGCTACGGGCGGCATATAGGAACGCCCCTCTTATTTGTCTAGCTTATGTTTCTGTTATCGCGTGTATGGTGGCTGATTTTCTGCAGGTGGGAGAGAGGGGAGGAATTTTATTTTAGATGTTGCCACGAAACAAGAATGGAGAGAGGAGCAAAGAACCCAACATACAAGTAGGTTTTCTCTAACAAAAAGTTATAATCAGGAGTTCCTACAAAACAATATGATGGGGACTTCTCGTCTTAATTTATGTTTCTATTTTCTTTTAATTTTTTGTTTTATTTTTCTTCTAACATTCTTCTTTTTACTTACCATAATATTATTCCCTTTTTTTGCTTATTTTCACTTTCTTTTTCATTTTCACCACACCAACAATTATTAAAAAAAATCCATTTCCACCAATACATAAGATAATTTCTAATGGTAGGATGGCATGAGACCAACTTATTAGCATAACGGGTTCGGAATTGTTCACGAAGTTCAAAAGAAGGCCGTATTAGAGAACAATGGTTGTACAGTTAGAAGAGTGAGGTTAAAAAATGTTTATATCTACGAAAAATATCCACGCAATACGACAAAAGTGCTGACGGGGTTCAAAAAATAATTGGTGTCCTTAGTTCGAACTTTCTTCCCAACATCAAGAGACTCTATCAGGATTTCAATTGATATCTAATGTCTCTTATTTTTTAGAGTTGTGGCGAGATTCCTCATGACAGAGGCTTCAAAGAAAGATGGTGGTGGGGGGCTTCGAAGAGTGAATAAGTTCCTTTGCAATAATGCATCCAACCAGAAACTTGTCGGGTAAGATGCACTTGATAAGTTCGAAATATTTTGTAGTACACTATATCCCATGAGGACATTCAACTACAGTACAGCCATTCACCATCCTATAGTCACGAAAGCTCTCCACCATATACAGTTTACTGTCTACATCGGATGCACCGTATTTAGCATTCAGTGCATCCGAGAGCTCATTCATGTCTGTTATGCATATACACATCACATGACGATCATTAAGAACACTCCCATGAAGATAGTATTGGCTTTTCCAAAGTTTTTCTGATGTTTAACATATATAATTCCTTTTGGCCTGCCTTTGCTAACTCCGAACACTTTCAGAGCAGTAAGCCAGAGTTGGCACCTCACTTGTCAGCTCTTTTAGTGCACACCGGTGAACTTATATGGCTTCATTCCATCAGTAAATTCAGCCATCGTAAATTCAGGAAATTGCCTACATTTATATTTTTGGATATATAGGTAATAATGTCATGATTGATTCCATAATATTAAACATGAAGACAACAACTAATACCCATGTTAAAATCGAACATACCGTATGCATTAATCAACATGAACAACAACATGATATAGCAAAATATGTAATCAGAAAACATGTTTTACCAACAGACAAAACCCTAGCGCACGTATAGATTATTCGTAGATGAAGTAGCCGTGACCAATGCAGTGTCGATGTTTTTTATGACAATATTGGTGAAGACCAGTCGAAATAGACGACGTTGAAGATGGCGGTAAACAACACCGCCCGACTTGGACGGAATAAGACCCGTGATGAAAAACGCGAGCAGTCACGCGAGGCGCTTCGTGAAAACCTAATTTGCCCTATCCCATGCAGGTTCACAAAGATGACTGGTTCCAAAGACTTGCTCTCTCGTTCGCAGGTGCACACCGGTGCTTGGGTTGGAGTAGACTACGATGGTGGTGCAAGAGGAGGCAAAATCTCAATCAGTTTGATGTGTGTTATGGTGTATACCCTGTTTGGCTTTATGTAGAGTGGGTCGGAAGAACCCATACAAATACGACGTGGGAATTGAGTCCTTGTCGCAAGTTCAAGTCGGTTACATCAGTCCATGATCCGGGAGTGACCCAAACTGGCTTAGTTGTGACGCGTCGGTCAATGAGTCGAATTTCCCGAAATTGAGGAGAAAACGTGTGTGTATTCACCTGCCATCATCTCTTTTTTGATTTCTTTGTGGCAAAAATTGTGTGGGGCTTTATTTCTGAGCTACTGGGTTTCTGTTGGAAGCAACTTTGAATCTATTGCTAGATGGTGGATCAGTGATAATAAGAATGCTCTTATCAATGTTATGTGCACTGTTGTACTCTGGGCTATTTGGAAATTGCGTAACGATATGTGTTTTCAGGGAGTGGCCTGGCTAGGTGTACAAGAGGTGTGGAGAAGGGTGGCTGTGGACGTGGAGCAGTGGAAGATACTCAACAACGACTCCATCTCCACCCTGCTCGCCATGAATGTCTTGAAGCTGAACAAGAAAAGAGGAGAGCTGCTGCACATCGCCTGGCTCTAATGAGGGCGGAGGGGTGACAGTGATCTGCCTGGGAAGCTGGACGCACAAGAAGAAACCTGGTTGATGTTGCTAGCCAAGTACCTGGCGAAGAAGATCTGAAGGCGATGCTGCAACGTTTCTTCCCTTTCCTGCTACTTCCCCTGTTAGGCTTTCTAGATGCTATTATGCTTCCTCCCGTTGCAACTTGTGGTTTTGTAATGATCGGCTAAAACCCTAGAATTCGCGCTCAGCGTAGCTCGGGAGCTACAAAAACTTCTCCTGTGGTGTGATTTCAATGAAATCGGGGGGGTGACCCCTTTAATCTAAAAAAACGTATGTGTATTCTTACTCATTTACCAAGTGGTAGAACATAAAGGAGGTGCAACTCTCCTCCCACTTTCCGTGTAAGACCAAATTTAGCACATCCACCTATTGTCAACATGGGTCATTGAGATTTCTAGAAATTCTGAAATTTATTGGGGCAAGCCCATTTATTTTGAACAGTACATACCTGCCCTACTTCGATCCCAGCAGAGTAGGAGGGTTGATCGATGGACAGCATTCAACGCGAGACTCTCTTAAGCTACGCACGACAGCACTGGTCGCACAAGAGCGCGCATGCCGTACTACCAACCGGTACTGGAGCTGTCGTTCTCAACAAGTGTCGCGGTATCTTTCAGACCAAACAGATGAGGCACTAACAATGTTTGTTTTGTGCGGCTTCTCGATCTACCAAAGCGTGTAGTGATCCATCAGGTTTGCTTCACGACTAGCTAGTGGGAAGCTAGCGCAAGTTGCTAGATAGCGATATGGTTTCCCGGTCAATCGAGGGTGATAGTGCATGATCGCGTTGATCCGTCTTGCCTTGTTGGAGCCCGATGCATCGATGCCACCTTTCTGAAAAGAAACTATACGCATGTGTAAGTTAGTAGCGTCGATCTCTAGCCGTGCGGCCGAAAAGACGGGAGACCGATCGATCGGGAGCGGATACGGAAAGGGAGCAGATCCAGTTCTATAATCGCAAGTGCGACGTTATCCCTTGCGGAAAAGAGATCATGGGATCATGGGAGAATAGCGAGCGACTGCTAGGCTAGCGTGGGAAGTGGAGGCTTCCTTTCTGCGTGTTCAATTCTTTTCTAGGATAGGCTGAGATCGACCGGTCGACATTAATTAAGCAGCAACATGGCTATGCGCCGCACGCACGACCAGTGGGATTCATTGGCTATCTTGAGATATGTAAAAGCTTTGCTATGCTATCCGTCGGTAAACTGATGAATCACATCCTTATCTGTCCCCGAATTATCTTTACCACTACTAGGGAGATAACTAGGGTTTAATCTCGGTAGCCATTTAGTGATTTCGTATCATGAAACTGCACAAAAGTATATGTAACCTCGGTCTCTTTTTTGACATTTATGTGCTTTTTCAGGCTTCTGAAGTACACGAGACTATACGTTACTCAAACGGGTCGACGGTGCAGTAAGCAAGGATTTCGACACTCGCGCTGAGGAACAGAGTAGCTAAGCTAGGGTGGGTCACGCGAGGGACACCTACCGGACCGGGGCCTTTCTCCCCGATCAAGGAACACGCATCGTGACTGATCGGCGCTTTTGAAGCAGCTCAATCTCCGTGTCTCCGGCCGTGACGAGTGGCCGATGGCGCTAGAGCCTGGCCGGAGAATTCATTCCCCTATAGCGGTAAACTAGGGCATATCTGCTGCGCATCATTCAGCTGCGGACGCCAACGGATATGGGCTACCCGGACCCGGCACCGCTGCTCCGCTCGTTCGAGCGAAATCTTGACCGAAATATTCTGGTTTACCAGCACTACCGCCGTTCCCATGGGTACGTAGAAGAGTTAAAATTGAAATCTAAGTAAGTTTGTTCACGGTAACTGTTGAATCCCAAGAGCTCTCTATCATTGAGCTCAGATGGCATTGCGTGAACGTTAAATGGTTCATAATATTCTTATTTTTAGAATCCAATATGTGTTTGAACGTTTTGTGCCGTAACTAATGGTTCCTAATATTCTTATTTTCAGAATCAAAATTTATTTTAATCTTTCTGTGTCATAGTTGTCGGATATATCATGAATATGCTAGCCACATCTAGGAGTGTAAACGGACCGAATTTAGCTTGTACGAATATGGTAAACCATGTCCATTACTATATTTTCTCGGATTCGATTGCGGATATAATGGACCACAGATTCAAATCGGAAACGAGGTGGACTACTCGGACCAAAAACAAAAACAAAATCATAGTTGGATAAATATTCTTATACACAGATAAATATATATGTCTACCAAATCTTAAGATGGATTTAACTTTTCAGTCTTGCAAGAATCAAATAGTTAACAAAATAGAGAGATGATTTAGACTAGAACTCAAATATGATGGCATGGTATAAATATAAATTAAATAGCTGAACCATGAGTCTATCGGTTATAGACTTCGGAGCTAGACATGCTCGCCACATGAACTAGGTTACACGATAACCACTAATTGTGCCAGATTGACCTTGGCTTTGCACTAGTGGAAAAAGGCCCATTGGTCCCGGTTCCAAAGGGCCTTTGGTCCCGGGTTAATCACCGGGACTAAAGGGTCGGGACAAAAGGGGGGGGGGGGGGGGGGGGCCTTTCGTCCCGGTACCTTAAGAACCGGGACCAATGGCCCTCCACGTGGGCGGGGCGGGGCGGCTCCGGGCGGGAACCCTTTGGTCCCGGTTGGTATTACCAACCGGGACCGAGAGTTTTTTTTAACCGAATGCTTTTTTGTTTGTTTTAACCGAATGTTTTTTTTGTTTTAACCAAATGCTTTCTTTTTTGGGGGGGGGGGGGGGGTTTAAATCAATAGGTGCCATCTCGCCGTGCCGTGCCGTGTTGTGCCGTGTCGTCGTGTCCGATGCCGTGTCGTGTCGTGTCGTGTCGTGCCGTGTCAGTGGTACTACCATGCATTAATATTTGATTCATATATACATACATAACGTTTCTCACACGTCGAGATCATGTTTCATATATACATACATAACGTCACACGCCGACATAATGTTTCTCACACGTCGAGATGATGTCAATTACATGTCCTCGGGCAAAACAAAATTTGCCGAGTGAAAAAATTCTCCATCTCTCTTCAGGACCGCGGAGTTAAAAAATCCCGCAATTTCCTCTTGAAGTGCTTTTAGGCGCTTCGATGGTATGAGCTGGTCCCGCATTCTCTCCATCTAGATCAATATGAATATGTGAGTTGTTTATAACTATATATATATGAAATCATAATAAAATAATTTATGGATGGAAGTCAACACAATATGCATGGTAATAAAAAGTGAGAAGAGTGTATACATACATCACGCGTTCTTTGTTCTCTATTCCGCTCTAAGACAAAAGAGCGTATGTACTCGCAAACATAGAATCCACATAAATTTGTCCCAGTATCCTGCCTCAGACACCACTTTACAAAAAAATAGAATTTAATCAAATAATAGTGAAGCTTCATAATGGTATTGAAACTAGAATTAAAGAGTTGCTTTATAATGGAGCAATATATATAGTACTACTTACGTTGGTGGTATAAAAATACAGCTCCGGTTTCCACTCCCCTGGAACGATCTTTATGAACCGTTTCCAAACACTGCCCGCCAATAGAAAAATGATTAAAGAAGTTATTGATTAGTTGATATCTGAAAATGAATGACAGAGGTCGATATAGAGCGATAATGATTGAAATTACATCTGGAGCATATCTTGAATGCGTTGGTACTTTTCCATTGGTTTCCTTAGCGAGTCCATGACTTGAACGACTCCTTGGTCAACTCTAATGATTAGCAGAATCCAGTGGAAACTACGCATGTTTATATGTCAATGACTCATCGGTTACACTAAAGATATGCAAAGCAAAATAGAATGGGTAGAAGGTAACACTCACTTGTTGACGTAAGGAAAAAGTATTTCTCCGCAAGTATTTTGTTTCACTAACCAATTGACCAAGCTATCCTCGGTGGTCTTCCAATTGTATTGTACGGTCACTTCATGAATATAATTTGGGTCAATGAACCCAGTGTCATAGATGCCCTTTTTTCTGCATTCGACAATCATCATTCTACAATACAAAAGAATATAGTGAGATAATTAAAGGCAATGAACGTGCAGAGCTGAAGACTTAATTAAATTGCAGAAATAAATCACTTACAAACAATAGGAACTGACGATGACTTTGTCGAGGGCATCTTGATTGAATAACTGAAATACTTCCGAAAACGGAATATATAACAAGTCATCCGTGAAGTAATGCTTTTTCTTATAACTCACCCAGAAAGCTTCATGCCCGGCCGCTGCAGCTTTCTCGTACCAGTGATGCAATCGACGCAATTGGTATGATAGAGAACTGATCTCCTCAGGTCTGACCAGGGACTTCCCGGGTTTATATGTCCATGCATACTGATACTGTTGCTGTGGTTGTACGAGCTGGGCAACTGTTTTAGTTGAGATCACCTTCAGCGGGGATATCGACTTTTTTGCCTGTTCTCCGAGCTGGGCCACTTGTTTCCCGCGTTTTGCAGCATAGAACTGCTCCTTCTTTAGTCGATCTGCCGCCTCCTTGTCCTCCTTCATCTTCTGCTTCTTTAGGAGATAGGCAGCCTTCTTTTCCTCGGCCTCTTGACTAATTGTCTTCAGCATGACACGATCATAGTCATCTGCCAATGGAGGTGACTTTGGCCGGGGATTGCTGAAATTTTTCAGAAATGTCTTAACTTTTTCTGGATCCAGTTTCTCTCTAGGCGGGGGCCGTTTCGGAGCTAACTGTTCTGTAATATGGGCACGCACCGACTCCTCGAGCTCCTCTGGAGTCAAGTCGTAAGGTCTCTTTGGAACAGGCTTTAGCAACTCGCGTTCCGCTCGAGATAACTTATCTGCACGCGTCGACGTGAAGGATAGTTTCCGCTTTGACGAGAAGGTTTTTTCCCGGGGCGGAATTGAAGGACGGGACGTCGCGCGCGATGGACTCGCGACGGATGGGGCATCGAGGGATGGATCTTCATGTGAGGAGGATATATCTTGGGGGGATGAATCTTTAGGTGGGGGAGATGGATCTTTAGGCGGGGGAGATGGATCCTTAGGTGGGGGGGATGGATCCTTAGGTGGGGGGGGATGGATCTTTAGGCGGGGGAGATGGATCCTTAGGTGGGGGGGGATGGATCCTTAGGTGGGGGGGATGGATCCTTAGGTGGGGGGGATGGATCTTGCGGTGGGAGGGATGGATCTTGACGTGGGGGGGATGGATCATGAGGTGGGGGGGATGGATCATTAGGTGGGGGGGATGGATCTTGAGGTGGGGGTCTGCTGGATCGAGGAGTGAAGTTCGGAAACACGATGTTTTCCTTGTTCCAGAGAGCGATACCCTTCTCGACTTCTCCTAGTGTCTTCTCGCCGTCACCTCCGGGAATGTCAAGTTCCAGATTAGCATATAACGGCACAACTTGATCCACCCCGACACGAGCATAGCCCTGTGGAATCCCTTCGAGATGGTAGCTTGCTCCAGCTGGATTAGGTAAAGCATAGCCGACCGCCACCTTGAAAGACATGTTCTTCATTGACATGTGTAGCTCACAGTCTGTCTTCTCCGTGATATCATCCACGGGGTAGTGAGCCGCCGGTTGAAATTGAGAAATTTCCAAATGAGTGGAACCCACGCTGCTTTTCCGCTGATCAGATGGGGCGGCTTGTACATGCAGCTGCTCCTGCTCCTGCACCTGCACCTTGAGTCGAGGATCAGATTCATTTTGCTTACTAATTGAGTCGAGTCGCTGCTGCTGCTCCTGCACCTTGCGTTCCAGTGCTGATAACCGGTCAGACTCCTGCTTCTTTCTTCTCTGACGGCTTCTATAAGTATCAGCGTCTTCCGGAAAACCTTGCTTCAAGGTGACACCGGCTCCATAGCCTCGTAATCGTCCAACGTGTTCAGGATTCCCGAGTGCTAGTGTCAGCTCGTCATTCTCTCTGTCAGGGACGTACTCTCCCCTGCGAACTTTATCTATTGCGTCCTCAAGTTGTTTGGTTATATACTCAATTTTTGCCTTCCATTTTCCCTGAGCAATAATCTTTCCTGTCTGTGGGTCCAACCCTGCCCCATGTGCGAACAACCAAAACTTGGACCTCGGGGGCCAATCCGCTGTCTGTGGAATGATCCCGTTATCAAGCAGTCGTGCTTCAAAGGCTTCCCACTTAGGCACGGCAGCCCTGTAGCCACCTGCCCCCAAATGGTGGTGATATTCCTTCTTCGCAGCATTTAACTTATTTTGAACCGATCGGGCCAGAGCGCCCTCCGATTTTCTTTGCTCCACAAATGTGGGCCACTGCTGTTTAATCTTCACTAGTGCTCCAGTGAAATCTGGATCCGTCTCCCCGGCCTTTATATAAGCTTTCCATAAGTTTTTCTTCCACGTCCGGAATTGTTCGGCCATCTTACTAAGCGACCACTCCTTCACTTTGTCCATCAGGGGAACCGGCAGATCTGGCGGTAGGCTGACCTTTGTTAAGAGCGTGTTCCAACACGATGTTTTTAGCCTCTCCTCGACATAAGTAGCTGGGTTGTTTACATCCTTCGGCTTAATCCACTCTTCAAGGTTGATCGGGACAATGTCCCTTACAATAACCCCGCATTGATTAATGTATTTGCGGCGGTTGTCCATGGGTTCCAAAGGTTCCCCACTAGCACTAACTGTGTTGATCACTATCCTACGACCCTCCTTCAACGGCTTCGTCGGGCCTCGTTTCGGCAATGCAGTAGATGTGGATGATCCGGAGGGCTAAAAGAAAAAAATGGTTCGTTAATAACAACAATATACAACTCAAATAATACATCTAGTGTGATCGATGTACATAGGCTTATTATACCTCGCCAGAGTTTGTAATGGGCACTTCTTCCCCCTCTCTATCATTTTCTTCTTCCTGAACCCCCTCACCGGAATCGTTCAGAAATTGGGAGCCGTCATCTTCGCCGGTGAAGGCATCTTCTTCACCGACAGGCGCGGCCGCACGTCCTGCTATAAAATCCATGATTCGCAGTTCGGCCTCCTCATCTCTGTCGATGTCCATCTTCTGCACAAACCTTTCCGAGTCTGTCGCTTGCTAACCTGGAAAATAAAAACCTCTTTATTCATTGGTCATCAAAGTTATCCGGGGTTAGAGTTTTTTTTTTCATGCGAGCTAGTTCACGAGTTTAGCATATGATATTAGTCATAAAAATATAAAGCAGCTGCACCATTGGAATTACCATTGTCCTTCATGATTGAGAAATTAGTCATTTAGCATATGTTTTGACAGGAACTTTATCAACGAACAAGTAGGAATCGTCGTTGCAAACACTCAAAGTTAATACACTTGAGAAATTCATCATATATGTTTGAAAGTCATCTATAGGTGAAGTACTCACCACTTACACATTTAAAATTTATTCAAAAATATACAACTCTGAGGGACTCCTGTAAATACCACTCGAGAGTTATAATGAATAAAATGATATTCATGAAAATACACGATATGTAAAATTAAATGACACTCAAATCCATGGCTCAATTACATCTAAAATTTGCAAAACAAGAAAGACTACAATTGATTTACAAAATCCGCGCGGGCAATTGTAATCTACACATCTAAAATTCATAGCAATTTTATAGCAATTGTAATTCATTGCAATTTTAATCTACACATCTAAAATTCATAGCAATTGTAATCTACACATCTAAAATTCATAGCAATTTTAATCTACACATCTAAAATTCATAGCAATTGTAATCTACACATCTAAAATTTATAGCAATTTTCACCTTGCCAAAATTTGCTAAAAACATGTACACTATTTCATAACACACTAGTACTGATTTTCATAACACACTAACTACCTAAATTTGCTAACACTTTAGCTAAATTTGCTAACACAATATCTCCTAATAAATTTAAACTATGAAAAGATCAAAATGGTATTGAAAATTGCATCTACAAAATTAAACTATGCAAAATTTCTAACCTAAATTTGCTAACACTTTAGCCTAAACTATGCAAAATTAAACGGCGGCGTCGGGGGCAGCACCTCGAGGCAGGGGAGGGGCACGGCGAGGCAAGGGAGGAGGCCAGGCGGCGACGCGGCCGATGCAGGGGAGGGGCACGGCGACGCAGGAGAGGAGGCGGCGGGGAGCAGCCCACGGCCGATGCCGAGGAGGAGGCCGGGCGTCGGCGACGCGGCCAATCCGCAGAGGATGACCGCCGATTTGAGGACGGGGCAGCGGGGCGTCTTCTCCTTCGCAGCACCACGGCACGGCGGACCACGACGGCACGGCGACGGGCGGCGGCGACGGCACGAGGGCGACGGGCACCAGGGCGACGGCGACGGGCGGCGACGACGGCACGATATCGAGAGCGGGCAGGCGGCGGCGTTTGGGGAAGTGTGGAGGGGCGGCGCGGCGGCCTGAGGAGGCGATGGCGGCGGGGCAGCAGCACCACGCGGCGGGGCAGCGGCGTCGGGGAGGGGCGGCGGCGTCGGGGAGAAGGAGAGGCGTCGGGGACTTGTGAAAAATTTGGGTGGAACCACCCAAATACGCGCGGAAAGGACCTTTGGTCCCGGTTCCAGTCACGAACCGGGACCAAAGACCCTTTGGTCGCGGTTGGTAACACCAACCGGGACCAAAGGTCCCCCCGGGCCGCGAAAATATGCGCGCGAAGCCGAGCGGGCCTTTGGTCCCGGTTGGTGTTACCAACCGCGACCAAAGGCTTTTTTTTCCTTTTTCTGTTTTCTAGGTTCTTTTTCTGTTTTCTTTTTTGTTTCCTTTTCTGTTTTCTTTTATAGTTTCTTTTTCTGTTTTTTTTTGTTTCTTTTTTGTTTTCTTTTATAGTTTCTTTTTCTGGTTTCTTTTTTGTTTCTTTTTCTGTTTTCTTTTATAGTTTCTTCTTATTATTTAAAAAGTCATATAATTTTCTAGTTTCTTTTAAAATGTTCCAATATTTGAAAATCACTATCTTTTTATTATTTATTTTTCTAGTTTATTTTTATTATTTGAAAATCAATTTTTTTCTAGTTTCTTTTAAAATGTTCCAATATTTGAAAATCATTATCTTTTTATTATTTATTTTTCTAGTTTCTTTTTATTATTTGAAAATCATATTTAATTATAACACATCACCGAATACAAGTCATACAAGGTTTAATACCGAATATTGTTGTTTATCAGAAATGTATATAATTGTTGATAAAATGCAATTCAAATATCAATTGTTGATAAAAATGCAATTCAAATATCAAATTGTTGATAAAAATGTAATCTACCTTTAGTCCCGGTTCGTGTTACCAATCGGGACTAAAGAAGCACACGGATCGTGTGTTTCTTTCAAGCGCTTGTGAGCCGTTGGATCAGGGGTGTGTTTCTTTTGAGGGCTTGTGAGCTGTTGGATCGTGTGCACACGGATCGTGTGTTTCCTTCGAGCGCTTGTGAGCCATTGGATCAGAGTTGTGTTTCTTTCGAGTGCTTGTGAGCTATTGGATCGTGTGCACCGAAAAGGCGCGCGCCAAAATACCCTTTAGTCCCGGTTCGTGGCATGAACTGGGACCAATGCCCGCCTTTAGTCCCGGTTCGTGTTACCAACCGGGACTAAAGAAGCACACGGATCGTGTGTTTCTTTCAAGCGCTTGTGAGCCGTTGGATCAGGGGTGTGTTTCTTTCAAGCGCTTGTGAGC
Source organism: Puccinellia tenuiflora (assembly GCA_012064385.1). Classification (NCBI taxonomy): domain Eukaryota; kingdom Viridiplantae; phylum Streptophyta; class Magnoliopsida; order Poales; family Poaceae; genus Puccinellia; species Puccinellia tenuiflora. Next base: position 40,982 of record QRDG01001528.1, read on the forward strand.
CGTTGGATCAGGGGTGTGTTTCTTTCTGCACTCCCACCTCATCCACAGGTACACCTTCTAATCGCCTATAAATAGCGACGTCCCTGCAGCGAACGGCACACAACGAGCGTCTATCTTTGCCACCGAACCCAATGGTTGGATTTAGCCTACCTGCTGGCATGTTCCCTGGCATTATTGTGTTGTCTTTGTTCACCGGCCAGCCATTGGATCCACCTCCTGTAGGTCGGTGAATAAAGACAATACAACGATGCTGTTGGAAACACAAGCCCTCAGGTAGGTTGAATCCAGCCACTGGATTTGGGTGACACAATAATGAATTGCCGAGGAGGTGGGAGTGGTGGTGGTGGAAGTGGTAGCCATGCCCCTCGGTCGGATCCAAGCAGCTGCAAGGCTCTCTCATGATCTACAACATTCCCAACACTTTTTGGGACGGTCGTTAGATCATGAGAGATGTCTTGCGGCTGCTTGGATCGAAGGTCGATTTGCTGCTCACGACGACGCGAGACGGATGCGCAAGCTTCCGGATGGGAAAAACCAGTGTTGGATCAGCCACATGACCCTATATGCAAATCATTCGGATTCCCGTCATACAGCCCAACGGTGCATTTGATATGCAGGCACTCACGAGCCACCGTTGGGCTGTATGACGGGAATCCATGTGCTTCTGATCCAACGGCTCACATATCAACGCTCCTTTAGTCCCGGTTCAATCTACCAACCGGGACTAAAGACGAAGAGTTGCCCTGATCTTTTAGCTATAAATACCAAACATGATCGAGGAGGAGATGAAGAACAAGAGTACGGCAACAGCGGAGAAGAAGCTAGTCAAACTAGTCCGGAAGGCAAAGACCGAATACAAATCATTCGGATTCGCCTGCATACGTCCAACAGTGCATTTTATATGCAGGCACTCACGAGCCACTGTTGGACTGTATGCAGGTGAAACCGTATGTTTTGTTCTATATCTAGGAATCCTTCAGTTCATCGACCGAATACAAGTCATACAAGTCATTTGATATGCAGGTAATAACAAGTCAGGTGAAACTGTGTGCATTTGATAAAAGGTTTAATACATTATTACACATCACCACCAACATCCCTATCTAGTGTGTGTCCCTTTCTTCTTCGTGTGTGTCCCTTTCTTCTGATTGCGCCGCAACCATGGACAATCTTCATCATTCAACGCGATGGTTGGGTCAGTTTTAACCGTGAAGGGGGGAATTTCATGAAAATTATTGTAATCTTCCGACATGTCCGTCTTGTCCTCCACTCCTACGATGTTTCTTTTTCCTGAAAGAACTATGTGTTGCTTTGGCTCATCGTATGATGTATTCGCTTGCTTATCTTTTCTTTTTTTCGGTCTGGAAGACATGTCCTTCACATAGAAAACCTGAGCCACGTCATTGGCTAGGACGAATGGTTCGGTGTCGTACCCAAGATTTTTTACATCCACCGTAGTCATTCCGTACTTCGGGTCTACATTTACCCCGCCTTCCAGGTTGAACCATTTGCACCTGAACAAAGGTACCTTGAAAGAAGGTCCATAGTCAAGTTCCCATATCTGCTCTATGTAACCATAATATGTGTCCTTTTTCCCATTGTTGTTTGTTGCATCAAAGCGGACACCACTGTTTTGGTTGGTGCTCTTTTTATCTTGGTCGGCCGTGTAAAATGTATTCCCATTTATCTCGTACCCTTGAAAAGTCAATATAGTCGACGATGGTGCTATGGCCAACAAGTATAATTGTTCTTCAACAGTGTTGTCATTAATGAGACGTGTTTGCAACCATCCGCTGAAAGTCTTCATGTGTTCTCTTTCAATCGATTCTCCAGGCTGCTCCGGGCATTTAGAGCGTAAAATATTCATGTGTTCCTGGATATACGGAGCCACCAAGATGGAATTATGTAGAACTGTGTAGTGTGCTTGATTGAAAGAATCCCAGTCCTTACACATTATTGCTTTCTTTCCTAGCGTGCCTATTCCACGCAGTCTCCCCTCATGGCGCGATTGAGGAACACCGATCGGCTTAAGGTCAGGAATAAAGTCAACACAAAACTCAATTACCTCCTCTGTTCCATAGCCCTTGGAGATGCTTCCTTCGGGCCTAGCACGGTTATGAACGTATTTCTTTAAGACTCCCATGAACCTCTCAAAGGGGAACATGTTGTGTAGAAATACAGGACCGAGAACATTAATCTCTTCGACTAGGTGAACTATGAGGTGCGTCATAATATTGAAGAAGGATGGTGGGAACACCAACTCGAAGCTGACAAGACATTGGACCACCTCCCTCTGTAAACCTGGTAGAGTTAATGGATTGATCACCTTCTGAGAAATTGCATTGAGAAATGCACATAGCTTCACAATGGGTACTCGAACATTTTCCGGTAGAAGCCCCCTCAATGCAATCGGAAGTAATTGTGTCATAATCACGTGGCAGTCATGAGACTTTAGGTTCTGGAACTTTTTCTCTGCCATGTTTATTATTCCCTTTATATTCGACGAGAAACCAGACGGGACCTTGATACTGCTCAGGACTTCAAAAAAGATCTCCTTCTCTTCTTTGGTAAGAGCGTAGCTGGCAAGACCTTGATACTTATCTGGATTCAGGTGGTCGTCTCGTTCGTGCATACGTTGGTGGTCCTGTCGTGATTCCGGTGTATCTTTTGTTTTCCCATACACGCCCAAGAAGCTTAGTAGGTTCACGCACAGATTTTTCGTCACGTGCATCACATCGATTGCAGAGCGAACCTCCAGTATTTTCCAATAGGGTAGCTCCCAAAATATAGAGCACTTCTTCCACATGGGTACGTGTCCATCAGCGTCATTCGAACAGATAGACTGCCAGGACCCTTTCCAAAGATTACTTTTAAGTCCTTGACCATGTCATATATAACATCACCATTAGGTAATTTAGGATTCGTCTGATGATTTGGCTCACCTTTGAAATGCTTGCCTTTCTTTCTTACGGCATGCCCTTTTGTAAGAAATCGCCGATGCCCCAGGTACACATTCTTGTTTCCCATATGTATACTTTCAGTCTCACCTAAACAGTGCGTGCATGCATTGTATCCCTTGTTTGACTGTCCTGAAATGTTACTAAGTGCAGGCCAATCATTGATGGTTACAAACAGTAACGCTCGTAGGTCAAATTCCTTTTGTTCGTGCTCATCCCACGTAGGTACACCTTCGTCACGCCACAACTGTAAAAGTTCTTCAACCAATGGCCTCAGATACACATCAATGTCGTTGCCCGGTTGCTTCGGGCCTTGGATGAGCACTGGCATCATAATGAACTTCCGCTTCATGCACAACCAAGGAGGAAGGTTATAAATACACAGAGTCACAGGCCAGGTGCTATGACTAGAGCTCTGCTCCCCGAAAGGATTAAAGCCATCTGTACTTAGCCCAAATCTTAAGTTCCTTGCGTCAGCTGCAAATTCCGGGAACTCCCTGTCGATTTTTCTCCACTGCGACCCATCGGCGGGGTGTCTTAACATCAGGTCTTTCAAACGGTCTTCTTTGTGCCATCGTAACAACTTTGCATGCTCTTTGTTTTGGAACAAACGTTTCAATCGTGGTATTATAGGAGCATACCACATCACCTTGGCAGGAACCCTCTTCCTAGGGCACGGCTCACCCTCAACATTACCAGGGTCATCTCGCCTTATTTTATACCGCAATGCACCGCATACCGGGCATGCATTCAAATTCTCGTACTCCTCACCACGGTAGAGGATGCAGTCATTGATGCACGCATGTATCTTCTGCACCTCTAATCCTAGTGGGCAGACAACCTTCTTTGCTTCGTACGTACTGGGGGGCAATACGTTATCTTTTGGAAGCATCTTCTTTATTATTTTCAGCAATTTTTCAAATCCCTTGTCAGAAGTACCTTCCTCTGCCTTCCATTGCAGCAATTCCAGCGTGGTACCAAGCTTTTTCTGGCCATCTTCGCAAGTTGGGTACAACAATTTCTTGTGATCCTCTAACATGCTCTCCAACTTCAACCTCTCGTTTTCAGTTCCGCTGTTTATCTGTGCATCAAGAATGGCCCGACCAAAATCATCATCGTGCTCATCAACAATGGGCTCTTCTTCAGCTTCGTCTTCCCCCATTGCAGTATCACCGTCTTCGGTGAACGTAGGATAGTTGTCATTATCCTCTTCTTCTTCATTTTCTTCCATTATAACCCCTCTTTCTCCGTGCTTGGTCCAACAATTATAACCGGACATGAAACCATGCTGCAACAGGTGGACGTGAATGGTTTTTGAGGTAGAGTAATCCTGCGTATTCTTGCAGACGCTACATGGACAAGAAATAAAACCATTCGACGGCTTGTTTTTCTCAGCCACACGGAGAAAATAATGCATGCCATTAATATAGTCGGGAAATCGTCGGTCACTATACATCCATTGCCGGCTCATCTGCATTATATAAATATATCAAAAACTATTGCACTACATCAAGAGTATATAATAGTGACCAAATTAGTTAATACAAGTTCATCACATTAAAACCAAAGTAAAGTAATTGTAATGCATAGTCCTCATAAAACATACATTAATTGAAACTAACATACAACTATCTAAATAATTTAAATCCAACACCAAATGCGATCAAAATCGCAACTAAGGTAACTACTGAACCAACAACATAATGGTACCAAGCCTCCTGACTAATGGAATATTTTCTAATCTTTTTAATCTTCAAGCGCATTGCATCCATCTTGATCTCATGGGCATGTGCGACGTCGGCAAGCTTGAACTCGTGTTCATCGATGATGTCGGCAAGCTTCAACTCCAATTTCATCTTCTCTTCTAGGCATTGCAGACGAAGATCTTCACTTCTTTCCAATTTTGCTTTCAAATCATTGTTTTCTTTTACAAAAAACTCGACAATAGGGTCGGTTGGAATTTCCGGTTCAACTACCTCCTAGATAAAAGTTTCTATGTCAAGTTGGTAGGTATAGTTGTTTTAAACACGAAATGAAACAAATAGTTATGAAAATATACCACATCCGAATCATAGACCGGACAAGGGCCGACGGGGGCGGATATCAAAACCATGACACTATACATATAAAAAAAACATAAGAAAAATATACAAGAAATAAATAAGCTTTTAAATCATACATGTCATTTTTCTTAAAATAGAAGATAAAGAAAAAAAGCTCACCGAGGTGGTGCCGGTGACGGGACGACGCGGGCTATCGACGGCGGTGAGGACGGGACGACACTAAAATCCACAAATAATAAATTAATTTGAGCTCAAAATGCATATAAAAATTAAACTCTCTAGCTAGGCATTTCATCAAACACCTTGCTTGCACTACAAACCATAAAATGAGCTAAACTAGCAATGAAATGAGCTAAAGTTGCAACTTCGGAGAAAAGGATGATGTTGCTAACCCTTGAATATATGGGGTGCCTTCAATCCTCACAAATGGTGAAAAAAAATGGGGATTAACTTGAGTGATGGAGTGGAAATGGAGGAGAAAATGTTGATGAACTCAAGCTAAAAATGGTGGTGGAGCTCGGGTGGAAGATGATATAGGCAGGGACAGCCTTTGGTCCCGGTTCCAGACACGAACCGGGACCAAAGGGTGCCTGCCAGGGGACCCACGGCCGCCGCGGGCACGTGCGAACCCTTTGGTCCCGGTTCCAGCCACGAACCGGGACCAAAGGTCCCAATTGAACCGGGACCAAAGGTCCCCGGCGCCCCAGCCGATGGAACCGGGACCAATGGGGGCATTGGTCCCGGTTATTTAATGTGCCGGGACAAAAGGGCAGAATGGAAGCCCCTTTTTCCACTAGTGAGGGGAAGCCATCGCAGAGACAAGGTCCAACCCACCGATGCTCACACGCCGCCGCCACCGCCGCTGCTGCAAATGCGAGGAAAAGGAGATGAGGAAGAAAAGAGACCAGGACCGGCAACGGGCGACCTGTAGGAATAGTGCAGCACACGTGGCCACCATAGTTTCAAAAGCCGAATCGGTGACCGAACCTGAGAGGGTCTCGGTTCGCAGTTCACTAGTTAGACTGCCCGGTTCGATTGTTGGTTTTTAAAAATAAAACAGTGCAGAAATATTAATAATCTGTTAAAGATGAATCTATTTCAAATGAGCGTGTACTTTAAATTACACGAGCTTGCCATCAGATCAGATGGCTACCGCATGAAAGCCTAGCTAGGCGTGCTAGCAAAGGTCGCTGGTTCGATTCCTCCTCCATGTAATTAATTTTTTCTGCATGGAGAAAAATATCCGGTCACCACATACACACCGACACGTGGGATGCTCCATAGGGCTGGAATCCTAGGCCAATTGTAGAGATGCTACACCAAAAGAAGAGATCTCAGCGGTAGTTTTCCAGCAGCCGATTGGCCTCCCGTAGACCGCTCAGGTAGGCGGCGTGCGTCGTGGAGTAGTGCGTCCGGTGCGTCGCCTCGCCGGCGAACAGCAGCCGCAGCGGCGGCGTCCGATCAGCCTCCGTTCCACGTGGCAGCGGCTCGGCCATTCGATCGAGGTCCTCCCCGCTCGATCCGACGGCCACGTAGCTGTAGGACCCGAGGAACAGCGGGTCCGCGGCCCACCGGCTCCTCTTGATCCTCTTCACCCTCCACCGTGACGTTGCCCTGCGCGGTGCGGCCGGGAGGAACGAGTCCAGCGTCGCTTGCACCGCGCGGACGACCTCGTCGTCGGGGAGGGACTCGAGGTGCGCGGCCTCCCGCCCGGCGAACCACGCGAGCGCCACGTTGGAGCCGGCGTGGACGGGGCAGATCGACTCGGTGCCGCGGATCCACCACGGGATCTCAGCCACCTGCCCGACGAAGGCCATGTGCAGGAACGGGAAAGCCGCCGGCGGTGCCTCCCTGGCAAGCTGCTCGTCGCCGCCTTCCGGTTCCGGCGCCTCCACGGCCTCCACCTCGATGAACAGCTTGTCGACAACTCCGAAGCCCAGCCGCGCGACGGCCTCACGCTTGAACTGTGGCAGCGGCGGTTCGAAGGCGATAGCGCCCGGCAGGGTAGACACGTCTTCGCCGATACTGGCCTTAAGGACGCCCAGAGAGACGGTGAGGATGACGTGATCGGCGGTGAGCGTCGTTGCTCCGTCAGAGAAGTGGAGGCGCACCGGGGTTTCGTTCCAGTCGACACGACGGAGTCGGAGACCGAGGCGGACGGTGCCGGGCGGGAGCTCGGCCACGAGGTGCTCGACCACGCGGGCGTACCCACCGGGGATCGTGACGTGTCCCCGGGGAAGTCGCAGTACTCGCCCTCGGCGGCGAGGTCGAGATCGCCGAGGTTGTCGGCGGAGGTGTCCGTCCGCTCCCGGTTAATGTGCATGGCGAGCAGCGACTCCTGGACCTCCTGCAGCTCCTTGCTCCCGCCACCGGGGCGCGCCGCCTGGTACGCTCGCAGCCCCCGCCGCAGGTACTCCTCCACGCCTCCTCCTCCGCCGTCGGCGTAGCCGGCGCGAGCGGCGTCCATCATGCCCCTGTACAGCTCCTCGATCGGCTTGGCCACAGTGTCCGCGTCGACGACGTTGCCGCCCTCGGCGACTGTCAGCACGCGGTCGGGGAAGCCGCCGTCCATGCGCTCGTACGGGAGGTCGGCGGCGGAATCATCCTGGAGCGCGCCCGCGTCGCGCGCCAGCGCGTGCACGGGGCTCCCGACCACGCCCTGCACCCACGTAGCGCCCATCTCGACCCGGTGGCCGGCGAACTCGGACGTGAATACCCGGCCGCCGGCTCGGCTGCCGGCCTCCGCCACCAGGACCTCGAACTTGTCCCGGCCCGCGCCGCACAGCTGACGCGCCGCCGACAGCCCGGCTATGCCGGCTCCCACTATGACAATCCGATGCCTCTTTGTCGCCATTGTCGCCTGCCGCGCACGCCCGCCCCTCGCCGACTTTTCGCACTGGTCAGTAGTGGCCACCTGTGTTTTTGCCTTCCCTCACCAACTGCGAAGCCGCGAGCACGATCGAGCAAGGACACGAACCCAAGTGAGGAGGAGCAAAGTACACGAGTTCGCACGACACACGACGAGTTACATGTTACAATATGGTGGAGTACAACGCAAGCGACACGACGAGCCGCTCCTTCTCGCTGTCCTGACAAGACCTGGTGGTAGGGAAATAATAAGTGACGACGCAGCACATGTGCCGGACCACATGTGGATGGGTTTGCAGTGTGCTCATGGTCTCGCTGGTCAGTGCTGCTGTCAAATACTATCATTCGTGTTGAAATGAATACACGAATACATAGTTGTAACAACACCGGTAATCCTAAAGCTACGGACTGAAAGCATAACATATACCCTCCGTTCCACAATATAACACAATATAAGATATTTTAGAGGTTTCACACGTTGTCTACATTCGGATTAAGAGAATGAAAAGTGGGTGAACATATACACTAAAACATGTTTATATACATGTGATATAAATATAAATATAGAAAAGGTCTAAAACATCTTATATTATGGAACGGAGTGAGTATAAGGGATCTAGTCATGCAAATATGTGGGTCAACCTTCTAGTAAACATGGATTCCAGAATTTCACTGTTCTGATGTTTGGATTAGGCTCATCACATGTGTGGTGAATTTCATGCGCCGCCCGTCGGCTTGGCCTTGCCCTGTGCGACCCGGTTAGCCTCCTACGGTTTGGTTCAACCAAATGATCGTTTGTTGTTTCGAAGTTGACACTAATTTAGTACTTCATCCGTTCCTTTAACATAAGAAGTCTAAGGTTTTGAGAATGTTTTCAAAATATAAGGTATATTGAGATTTGTGGACATTTGTATCTACTCACAAATGAGTCACAATATAGGAGGGTTTTGAATGATTTTTTTCAATTTGTGGCCATTAGGGACTCCTCACTAGTAGAAACACTGCGACCTTTAGTCCCGGTCTCCTTACGAAACAGGCTTGCGCCCCGCTATATTAATATAGCAAACAACCGATACAACCGGGAAGCCATCGCTAGGGCAAACAGCACAACCAAGCCCAGAATGAAAAAACAAGAGAAAGTAAAAAAAAATGCCGACAACGCCGGATCAACGAAAGCGAAGATAACTAGCAACCGATGCGCCCTGCGAAGAATTCCACCACGCTCCTATGCCGCCGAATTGCCGTGCACCAAGCAACACCTTCATGAAGGGATGCGACAACGACGACGTTGTTGCTCGGACTGGTCCTAGGATTTCTCCCGGTACACGGGGGAGTGGAAGGAAAGGTGCACCAGACGCCATTCAAGAAGGGAGGCGGCGCCCGCAGGCGTCGTCGCGTCGGTGCCGGCCATAGCCGACAAGGATTTCTCCCGGCCCTCGAGACCACACGCCGTACAATCCGTCGGCTCCACCAAGCTCGCCACCCACCAACATGCACCAACGGTCTTGAAGTCATCTACGACGTCTCACCGTGACAAACGTTGCGAGGCCAGCCGGATCGAGAAGAGGCAACCGTAGACAAAGCCCGGTGGTACCGTAGCCACGTGGGAGGGAACAACCTCCACCGCCAAAGGCAGTAGCAGACCGGACACAACAGCAGGAGCACACCGGGCCAACCTGCCCGGCCGAGCCTAGATCGGGCCCGGAAAGCTCCCGTGCCGTTGCCACCACCATCGTCACAAGCTACTCTTCAGGTCGCCGCCGGCCAGGCCTGCACCAAGCCACCACCGCTGCCAAGCAGCAGCGCCGTCGCCCCGTCGTCACCCTGCACCGGAGCCAGGAACCACCGCGGGCCGAGGTGCTCCGCCGCCAGGAAGCCCCACCCGAGCCGAGCTCCTACAACGGGAAGGAGAGGGGCCGCCACCGCCAGCTCTGGGTCAGCCCCGCGCGAGCAACGCCCAGCGGTGCTCGCCGACGGCAACGGCGAGAGGAGGGTGGAGGCGGGAGGTCTGGGGCGGCGGGGGAGAGAGGACCGCCCGGTCGCCTCGCTCGGGCAGGCGACGCGGGGGTTAGGGGGGTCAGAATTTTCGGCCTGCCCCGGTCTCCTTACAAACCGGGACTAATGGGAGCATTAGTCCCGGTTTAAATGGCTAGGACGGTCGCACACCTTTAGTCCCGGTTCAAACGGAACCTTTATTCCCGGTTGGAGATACAAACCGGGACTAAAGGTTGCGACACCACCCGGTTGGAGCCACCAACCCGGAATAAAGGTTGCGAAAAAATCAGAATTTTTGCCTCTCATGCCTACCCCCCCCCCCTCGCGGCAAAAACGGTCCAAAACGAATAAACGAAAATGATAAAAACTTCAATTTTAAAATCCTTTGACGTGCCTGTACCTCAAGCAACCTACTTTTAGGGAAAATTGAAAACTTTGAATTTTGATTTTTTTTGCAAATTCTCAGTAAAATGGCAATAACTTTTGCGTACAAACTCGGAAAAAATTGTTTAATATATCAAAACGTTCATTGCGAAAATTCGCATCTGCTCGCAACTGGGTTTACCCGTTTGAGATTTTTTTTTCAAAATTCCAAAGAGACCTATGAAAGCAGGAAGATTTAAGTTTTTTCCTAAAATTCAATTTTTTTGAAATTAATAATTGATTTCTGCATAAAGATTAGTATTAATTAATCATTGTTGTTTATGTTAATATAGGTTTGGAATTCAAAAAATAATATCATGAGCCATCGTGCAGGAAGATTTAAGTTTTTACCGGAAATTCAATTTTTTTTTTGGAATTAATAATTGATTTCAGCATAAAGATTAGTATTACTTAATCATTGTTGTTTATGTTAATATAGATTTGGAATTCAAAAAATAATATCATGTGCCATCAAAGTGTATGGGATAATAAGATTGATAGCATAGTATTATCAAGATGTACTCAATGCAATCTTGAAAACTAGTTGGGAAGGAACTCAAAAGTTAAGAGTGCTGGGGGTGGAGCAGTGTGAGGATGGGTGACCGATCGGGAAGTTTGCCTACAAGTATGCACGGTGCGGTGAGATTAGGGGTGATTGGAGATCTTAAGATTAGGGGTGATTGGAGATTAAACTGACAAATAATTCAAATATTCAAAAAATTCGAAAAATTCAATTTTTTTTTGAAAAAATAGGACCTTAGTCCCGGTTGGTAACGTCCTCCAGCCCCAGCGCCCGAGCGCGCCCACATGGAGGGATCTTTGGTTCCGGTTCGTAACACAACCAGGACTAAAGGTTGGACCTTTAGTCCCGATTGCGCAGTCCCGGTTGCATAATCGGGAATAAAGGCCCTTTGGACCCGGGACGATTACGCAGTCCCGGTTGCATAACCGGGAATAAAGACCCTTTGGACCCGGGACTAAAGGCTAGTTTTCCACTAGTGCCTACCTCTCGATTTTTTCTACGAGAAAATAGTTCCACCATATGCAAAATACTGATGTCTTAATATTCGTGCCGAAATCTTATACACCTTATATTAATGAACGGAGTGACGGAAATTCGGTTTGGAACCCGGGCACAGCTGCACCCGGAATCTGTACCGTCCACTCCCCATGGGGATCGCCGCGCGGGAGGTTTTTGTCGCGGGGCGCAAACTCCAGAAAATGAGCAATACGGGAAGGGATGTATGAGGTCAAGGTCTATACGGTCAGCCTGCCGTCAGTGGTCAGACGGACGTCGTCCATGTGTTACCGGTCTGTGCCGATCGCCCATTGTCGCAGTTAACTCTGGGCCAGCGGTACAGAGAACCCCGCTTGAGTAGAGCCGTCCGTCAAGTCCACATTCGCATTTACTAAAACAGGTGAGTTTCTCGTTCTAGTCCACCTGTGCACCACAAGGATAGGACGCAAAATAGGCAGCGAGCTCGCCGGCGGCGGAATGGAGAAGACGCGGGATCCGGCGGAGGAAATGGACGGCCTTGAGTTCTTGCTGGATGCAGTTGACAGGTAAATCATATGTACATACTTATTAGCCGTATTCTTCCATTAGATCGGACATTGGGGGTTCTAATCTGGTGTTTCTTGCCGCTCGTGTCTAAGATTTCCTCTCCCCGAGTCGTCGGCGAATGGCGCGCCAGCGGCGGCTGTAATTTTTCCGGACGGCGCAGTGAGCGTTGTGGGCGATTTTAGGCCACCAGCCTCCGTCGTACAAGATGGGGATGACACATCTGTGGCTGCACACAGGAGAACATCAGGTGTCGTTGAGGACGACGGGGTGGATAGCAAGCTTAGCCCGGGATCAACACGAGCATCGTTGGGGTCAACGCATAAGGTGGATCCGAGTGCGCCAGGATGGGCAAGAAGGTGAGGGTTCCGTTCCTTTCGTAATTGTCCGTTGATTGCAGGAATTTTTTCTTTTTTGCGGTCGATGCACTTAGCAGGTTTAACTAATGATACATTAGCTTTTCAGTCAACCACTGTATTATATCATAGACTAATACATGCTCAAAACTGATGCCCAACCACCGGTAGCCCTCAACATGACCGAGAAATTATACAGAATATCTGATATATCTCCAGTTTAACTGATACATTCTAGGCGTGGACACAAATTTTTATTTTGTTTTGTTCGTACAATTATGTCGATGAAATGACGAGCCGCGTCGTAGTGTCTAGCACCGGCGGAGCTTCAAAAAAAATTTGTGGGGCGATTTTTCTAAAAGGATTTCCATGTTTTGCCCAATGGTCAGTCCAAACTCCCAAGTACTAACACCACTTCTCTCTTACTCCAATTTAATAAACAAATCAACCAGATAATTGTCCAAATCTGCAGTTTAATAACAAAGAAATCCCCTATTAGAAAATTGGGATTGAGAAGGAATGGAGGGTGTGCTCGCATAGCTGTACTGGAAGAGGAAATTCTAACCAAAGCCGCTTACCAAGAATCATGGGAGGGGCGGATTCGTTCAAGGAGTTGCCGCCTGGCCAGTCTGATGCTTCTTGCTCGTCGTCCGCCAGGTCGCTGTCTCTGGCCTGTTAGGTTGCCGAATGGGCAGTCTGCTTGCTGCAAGCTGTTCGCCGTCCGGGCGACCGCTAGGGTTGTAGCTGACGGAGCCCGAGGTCACCGCTCACCATCGAGTCGCCGGCTCGCTGCTCCAGTTCTCATGGTTGCTGTCTGTCTGGTCGGCCTCGTTGCCAGGTCGGAGGGCGATGACTCATGCATGGACTCAGTTGGATCGCAGCGAGCTGAGCGATGCTCTAAGGTGGAGATTGCAGGGGGCTGGGCGCACTGATTTGGACCAATTGCTCCTAACTACTAGCTGGGAAATAGGAAACATATTTTGGGCCCGCGAGGCAGCGGCCCCCCTGACCTCAACATAGCTCCGCCATCGGTGTCTAGCACATTTAGTCGCCATGTTTTCGTCACTTCATAATGCCATTGCACTTTTTCAGGCAAAAAGTATGAGATTATGGATCAGCATAGCATTGTGCTAATACTTGCATGTGCTTATACCCCCAGGGTAAGGATTGGTGCAGCGCCGCCTGATCGACAACCATGCGCCAGTCGGATGGGGGCCTTGGAGATGTCCGTCAGGTCATATGCTGAGGATCCCACCGATAGTGTGGTCAAACCAGAGCTCGGAACAACCTTCGACTCGATTGGGGAGGCCTATGATTTTTACAATCTTTATTCCTGGGAGAATGGCTTTGGCGTGAGGTACGGGAAGAGCAGACTGAATGTAAAAAGGACTAAGTGCATGCAGGAGATCGTTTGCGGCTGCGCGGTGAGATTTTCATGCCTCAAAAATTTAATAGTGCGTGCGCTTGCTAGTTGAATACTTACCTTTCATCCTCTGTCGATGCAGGGTAAACCCGATGCAGAGAACACACGCTCGTGCAGGTGTGAGTGCCCAGCCATGGTTAGGCTGCTGCGCACTGAAGACAATGGTTGGTACATAGCAGAGCACCGGGTGGAGCATAACCACTCCATGTCACTAACAATGGGTGAGAGGGCATATTGGCCATCCCACAAACACATTGATGCCTACACCAAGGACCTTGTGAAGCAGCTTAGGGAGAACAACATCAACATCGGCAAAGTGTACAGCATTATTGGAAGCTTCTTTGGGACAGTGGAAAAGTTCCATTCACCAAGAGGACACTCCGAAACCTATGTGGCCGGATAAATCGCGACATGTCGGATGATGATGTCAGGAAAACTATGGAACTTTTTGCTGAACTGGGGTCTAAAGATCTAGAATTCACGTATCGTGTTCAGTCAGACGAGGAGAGCAGGATTAAGAGCCTAATGTGGGCAACAGGTACTAGCAGGGCTCAATACAAGTATTTCGGGGATGTACTCACCTTCGACACGACCTATAAAACAAACCTCTACGACATGCCCTTGGGCTGTTTGTCGGTGTGAATAATCACTTCCAGAGCATTATCTTGGGTGGTGTGCTGGTTCGAGATGAATGAGTTGAAAGCTTCGAGTGGGTTTTCAGGGAGTTTGTTCGGATGATGGGTGGCCCTGCGCCGCAAACTATGCTCACCGGTAAGAACACATAGTCGTTGATTTAGGTATGCGATTCCCACATAAAGCTGACTTGTTTGCTGAAAACGAATATTGCAGACCAGAACAGGGCCATGGAGGTGGCTTTGAAGAATGTCTTGCCAAGCACAACCCACCGTTGGTGCAAATGGCATGTCCTTAAGAAAGCAAAGGAGTGCCTTGGACCCTTGTACAACAAGAGTGCATTCAGGTCCGAGTTCCATAAGATTGTCAACCATATGCTGACGCCCGATGAGTTCCAGAGTGCATGGGACATGCTCCTCGATAAATTCAAGCTCAGAAACCACCCTTACATGACCCAGATTTTTGAGGTCCGTCACAAATGGGCAAAGCCCTACTTCAAGGGAGTGTTCTGTGCTAAAATGACAAGCACACAGCGGAGCGAGAGCGCTAACAGTTTGCTGAAGAAGTATGTCCCGCCGTCCAGCCCGATGCATATGTTTGTTAGGCACTACATGCGGCTTCAGTTTGACCGTGAGTCTGCAGAGAGCTACGAGGAGAGGAGGACGAGAACTGTAAGATGTCGTTTGTTGCTTTTTATCCAAATTTAGGGATGAAATTTTTATCCAATATTTGCTTTTTCGAAAATAATGTAATGCATCCTCTGATTTTTTTTTTGTTCCAGAGCGGTGCTTGTTATGAGACAGAACTTAGCTTTGAGCGACATGCAAGCAAGGTCTACACCCGGGCAATGTTTGAGCAGTTCGGTGAAAACTTGTATGAAGCTGGGTACTACGACATAGATGTGGTTGAGGAGGGGAAGCTATACACAGCGACACATGCCCAATCAGAGAGGAGAGAAAAATGGAGCCGAGTTATATTCCAGGTTGAGAGGATAGACGACGGCCTGGAGTTCGAATGTGAGTGCGGTCAGTATACACACATGGGTATTCTATGCTGCCATGTTCTCAAGGTTAGTTCAGTTGGATGTTATAGCAGTCTCATACAGTCCATGACCATTGTAATGACACGAATTTTCCAACTCGCAGGTGATGATTTACCTGCATGTCAAGGAGATACCGGCCAGGCACATCATGAAGAGATGGACGCGAGATGCCCGAGACATACTGCCTACTCATCTTGTGCAGTACCAGTGAGACAATCTTAAGAACAAACCTTTCACGCACAGGCACTCAGCCATTTATGTGAAGCCGATGGAGGCGGTCAGGCTGGGCGACACCAGTGCAGATGCGTATGAGACATTGTCTGCATTATTAGATGAGGTAATCACGAAGATGACACCCTTCAACGACACTCGAGATGGTCTAGGTCTTGAGGACAGGCAATCCACACAGCAGGATGGTGGTGAAAACCTGCCACCACTTGACAACAGCGCAACCGTTTCCGCAACGGGAAACAGCTTGACTGGCTTGAAAGCTCCAGCAAAGAAGTGGGGGGTTGGCAGACCTACCACTAGTAGGGAGAAAGCCCCGTACGAAAATTTGAGCAAAAGAACTCGGTTCTGCAGCATATGCCATGCACCGGGGCACAAGAGGACTACATGTCCAGAGGGGAGATGAACCGAAGGCACCGCGAAAACCATCCAAGTGCACGAGGTGTGGTGTCAAAGGTCACAAACGAACAACTTGCTCGAAAATAATGCGGTAGCGCTGCGACCGCAATTTGTAGTTTATTTTCGAATTGGCCTTTATGTGTTAAGACCCATTACTGATCCACGACATTTGCTTTTTGCAATCGTGATGTGCATTTTATCTGGCCCGTCGATGCATTTTATCTTGACTGCAGTCGGACCCAACAAAATTATTTGCTTAGGACAATTATGTTGGAGGGCATTAACGTTGGACACTTGGCGTCATTGTTTTTTTCAAAATTCGTATGCATGTACTTTCGAAATTCGAAATCCATGGGAGGGAAGACTGTACTTCCGTGTTACAGAACGAAGGGCTCCCTGGCCCGATACATATATCCCTCACTACGACACCCATAGTTCTTTTGAGTCACCAGCCACATAGCTAAGTCCAACTCAGTGATACGGAGAGTGATGGCAACTGCATCTCAGCCGGCGTCGGGGTCCAAGAGGAAGGCCTTTCAACTGTATCGACGCTTCCCTTTCAACTTTCAACTGTTCATTCATGTCTGGGCTGCAAAAGGACCGACCAGGTGTTCCCGGTTAATGTTCTTATTAAATAGACAGCGTACCCTTTAGGCCTTTAGGGTGTACACCACCATCAGCTCAAACTAATGAACCCATTTAAAAAAAAATTCCTGTGAAATGCCACCTGTTCTTTTTTGCAATAAAATTCCGTTCCTCGAAAACAAGAAAATGCTGGAGATGTAGGCCATTATGTTATTTTTTTACTCTATATGGGTTGCTGCTCAGTCCATATCTTTTTTTTTTAACATGAGATTTTATTAAACTCAGGTGCATTTTACAGATAATAGCGTGAAGGGGGTCACGCTAGTTACAGATATGATGTCCCTGACTGGACATGGACTTGCTTTCTGAACCTAAACAACGGATCAGTAAAGATCTGTTTTGAACTCTGAGAGCTATACGAGCTAGATGATCAGCTTTAACATTGTGACATCTCCTGATGGATGGCAACCAACGAAATAACAATATTTTTTCTTTCAGTTCTACACGTAACAATATCTACAATAATTCATTTACGACAAAACTGGCGGCATGCATGTTGCTATCACACACGACGCCCTGTATGTAACAGTAATTTGGCATTACAATTACACCGATGTCAATAACTCATAAACATCGTACACACAGCGAGTTGGACCGCTCCTCGTTCCCCATCTACAGTAGATCAAGGCGTTTTGTGCAAACCCCCACTGCTTCCACCTCGCCGGCGTCGATCCGACCGATTCCTCACCCTCCGG
This sequence comes from Puccinellia tenuiflora, assembly GCA_012064385.1. Lineage (NCBI taxonomy): Eukaryota > Viridiplantae > Streptophyta > Magnoliopsida > Poales > Poaceae > Puccinellia > Puccinellia tenuiflora. The sequence continues at coordinate 58,270 of QRDG01001528.1, forward strand.
CAGCCGCTCCGACGGCGGGAGGATGGGGAATCGACGGATCACGTCGTGTATATAGTGTAGGTAGTAGTGGTTTGGCTTCCGGCGGCGCTGAGGAGGTGGTGGTGGCGTCGGAGAGCCTTTTGGGGGCAGAGCTCCTCTCCTCCGCTCTTGGTGCTCCGGTGGAGTGCTGTGGCGGACCTGCTGTCCCTGGCACGGTTGCAGCTCGTCGGAGTTGCGGTGCGCGAAGTCCCCTAGCTGGTGGCCGAGAGATGGCGGCGCCGGCGTTTGTTGTTCTCGAGGGTGAAGTTGCAGGTGACCAAGCTGGCGTCGCCGACCGTGGTGCAGGATGGAGGCGCTCTGGTGCCGAGGAACGTCGACTTCCCGGCCGCATGGGGGCTCCTCCCAGTCCAAGCGAAGAGTGGAGGAGTGGCGGCGGGTTTCGCCGGCCTAGCGGCCTGTTCGACGGAGACGAAGCCAGAGCTCAGGAGGTCTTCAATGTAATTTTCTTTTTTTCTGGGCTTTTCTGTAAGAATCTTGGTTAATTGCAATCATATCCTTCCTTGCAAAAAAAATAACTCATAAACATCCTGTTATGAAAAATTGTTTTTTATGTACGACGTACTTCACTTAGACAAAATATATCCGTTAGACAATATTCTAAAATAACCCCCTAACCAGCGGAAATTCACTTTCGCACCCGGGTGCACCTGCACCCGGTTTGCTTTTTGATTTTTCAAAATTTTGGAAATGTTTCGGAAAAATCTGAAAAAATTTGGACACAAACATACGCAAGTGTCGAACACTCGTGAAATTTTTTGACAGAAAATACCAATTTTTATGCTCTGTGCAAAAAGACAAATTTCTGACAAAAAACATACATTTTTAGATCTCAGTTTTTGTCAGAAATTTGTAATTTTTTTCACAGAGCAAAAAAATTGGTATTTTCTGTCGAAATTTTTCACGAGTGTTCATCACTTATATATGTTTCTGCCCAATTTTTTTCAGATTTTTTTTGAAGAGTTCTCATATTTTTCAAATTTCAAACACAAAACCGGGTGCAGGTGCACCTGAGCACCAAAACGCCGTTCTCACTAACCAGTCAAATGATTATGGGGTCCTTAGTAGCGTGCCATGCCACCTTGATATCACACATGGAGCTGCATGGCATCGATGTGTGCAATGGGAACGGCCATAGGCATGTGCTATGAGTAGCGCCACTTGGCATGGGTTAGCTATGCTAAACCAGTGGCCTAGCCCGTGCTCCCTCCAAGGTAACTGAAGTTATTAGGGAAGATGTAATTGTGTCATGCATTTTTTCATTAGTCAATGGATGCGCCCCTGCCTCAGTCACGTACTTTAGGTGGACAAAGTCATGGCACATGATACCTACATTGTTTTATCTTTGGTTCACTGCATGCCGTCTGTTCACGCGTGGGGGGCAAGTGGTTTGACTAGTACTGCATGCACACACCTGGTCTAGATCCTTGCCGGCAGACGAAGGTAACCACTTCGCTGGCGCATAGAGGGCAAGGGACAAGCGGCAGGGGCACTGTGTCCGCGCGATGCAGCTGGGATGTGGCGGAGGAGGAGGACGACATCTTTAGATCTGGAGCTGGCTTTCTATTCTGTGGAGGTCTGGTTCCTGGACTTGGGAGATAGGGGAGTGTGGGGAGCCGGTGGGAGACGAAGATGATGAGATCCATCGAGAATCCTCGGTTTTAACTCTGGTGGTTGGGCGGTCGCCGACAGCTTGGGTGTCACCGTGATCACTAACGGCGGCACACGGTACAGCATGGCACAGCTCCGGCGCCCAATCGTCTGTCCCGTCGACGGAAACGTCTGTACCGTCTATCATCGACGGTATCCACAGCATTTATTGCTGGGGTCATCCTGGGCCATGCCGCCCAATTCTTCCAAATACTGCCGCACGTACTGGTGCAATACGCACTCCACTCACGGATCTCAAGACAAACCAATGTCCAGGATTTCCGGTGCAGCTGTGCCCGGGTTCCAAAACGCCACTCCCACGGAGTGAGTACTGTTAAACGAGTTGTATCTAGAAGGTTAGTTAGTTAGAGATATTATCTAACCTGACTTGAGTCTCACGTTGTACTTAGAGATAAGCATCAAATCAGTTGTATAAGATTTGATGTTATCTGTAGTTGTTGAGATGTAAATCTGTAACTGTATGATTCGCCCATGAGGCTATATAAAGTGACCATACGGCAACCCTAGAGGTACAGCCGAACCAAACCTTTCTCTGTAGTTTTGATATGGTATCAGAGCCCTTTTCTTCCACCATGTCGAGCTCATCATCCCTCTCCCCTGTTCCAAGCTCTGCTCCCCAGCCCGGTGTCGTGACGGAGAAGCTCGGTGGGGATAACTTCCCGCTCTGGAAGGCGCAGGTGATGCCGCCCCTGCGGGAACGCCAACTGGTCGGCTTCCTTGACGGCACGGTGAAGCAACCGGCCGAGACTCTCGAGATCGAGAGAGAGAACAAGGAGGGTGAGAAGGAGAAGAAGGTCATCCCCAACCCGGAGTATGCTGTGTGGGTGGCTCAGGACCAGCAGGTCCTTAGCTTTCTGCTTTCCTCCCTGTCAAGGGGGGTACTCACGCAAGTGTCGGCCCTGGAACACACTGCTGATGTGTGGGCGGCGCTAACGGCGATGTACTCATCGCAATCTCGGGCGCAAGTGATGCAGATCCGTATGCAGCTCGCGAGCAGCCAGAAGCGCGACATGCGCGTTCCGGAGTACTTCGCGCGGATGAGGAGCCTCGGCGAGGCCATGGCCTCTGCCGGGAAGAAGATGGATGAAGATGATCTGGCGGCGTACATCCTCGCCGGCCTGGACTCGGAGTGGAACCCGCTGGTCACCTCCATGACAACCAGCAGGGAGTCCATCTCCCTCTCTGAGCTTTATGCTCATCTGCTGAACTTTGAGACCCGCCTTGACATCCAGAACGGCGGGTCACCTGGAGCGGGTGCAGTCTCCTACAACTACGGTGGCGGTCCTCCAGGAGGCGGCGGTGGTGGTGGTGCCTCCGCCAACGTAGCCTCCCGTGGTGGAGGACGCACAGGCTACCGCGGCGGTCGCGGAGGCGGCCGAGGACGCGGTGATGGTGGACGCGGTGGCGGGGGCGGCTTCAACGGCAACTCTGCACGCCCCAGCAGTCAGCAGCCGTTCGACGCCAACGGCAATCCACGCCCGCAGTGTCAAGTCTGCGGCAAGTATGGACACACGGCGCTCAAGTGCTGGAAGCGCTTCAACAAAGACTACAACGGCGACGAGAAGCAAGCCGGATCGTCCTCACACGCTTATGGGGTCGATACCAACTGGTACCTGGATACAGGTGCCTCAGATCATGTCACCGGTGACCTAGACAAACTCACCATCCGTGACAGGTACCATGGGCATGAACAGATCCACACCGCAAGTGGAGCAGGTATGGATATCAGTCATATTGGTCATGCTATTATTTCTACCCCTTGTGAAAAACAACTCCAACTAAAAAATGTTCTTCGTTCCCCTCATGCAACCAAAAGCCTTGTTTCAGCTCATAAACTAGCATGTGATAATGATGCCTTCCTTGAAATTCATCCAAATTGTTTTCTTGTCAAGGAACAGGGCACGAGGAGAACTCTGCTTCACGGTAGATGCCATGGAGGCCTCTACCCCTTTTTGTCGAATTCTTCCACTTCGACCAAACAAGCTTTTGGAGTCAATAAACCATCAACTGCTCGGTGGCATAGGCGTTTAGGGCATCCCTCGTTTGATGTTGTTCAACGAGTCCTTAGTCAAAATAAGCTTCCTTCTTCAAAGGATGATTCTGCAAATTTTATTTGTGATGCTTGTCAAAAGGGGAAGAGTCATCAACTCCCCTATCCAAAGTCTAGTAGTGTTTCTAGTGCTCCTTTAGAGCTCATTTTTTCTGATGTGTGGGGTCCAGCTTGTGCTTCGGTTGGGAGTAACAAGTACTATGTAAGCTTCGTTGATGACTATAGCAAGTTTACTTGGATCTATCTCCTTAAAAATAAATCTGATGTCTTTGCTCGGTTCCATGATTTCCAAAATCTTGTTGAACGTCTATTTGATAAAAAGATTCTTGCACTTCAATCCGATTGGGGAGGGGAGTATCAGAAACTCAACTCTTTCTTTCAGCGCATAGGCATAGAACATCATGTATCGTGTCCTCATGCACACCAGCAGAATGGATCTGCAGAACGAAAACATCGCCATATCGTGGAAGTAGGCTTGTCCCTTTTAGCTCATGCTAGTATGCCCCTCAAATTTTGGGATGAAGCTTTCTCTACTGCCACTTTTCTCATAAACCGTGTTCCTAGCAGAGTTATCAATCACGAAACACCATTAGAACGTCTCTTTAAACGCAAACCTGACTACTCTCTCCTTCGGATTTTTGGGTGTGCATGTTGGCCAAATTTGCGGCCATACAATTCTCGGAAACTCCAATTCAGATCTATACGTTGTGCTTTTCTTGGCTATAGTAATCTGCACAAGGGGTACAAGTGCCTTGATATTTCTAGTGGGAGAGTTTATATTTCTCGAGATGTGATTTTCGATGAAAATATCTTTCCGTTTTCTGAATTACACTCTAATGCTGGAGCACGTCTTCGAGCTGAAATCAGCCTCCTACCCACTAATCTTCTTCCTCCTACACGTTTTGATCAAGGGGGAGAATTAATTGATGATCATTTGATTGCTAATCCTACTAATTCTACGACTGGAGAATTTTCTGGTACACAGGATGGGGTACATGGAGCAGGAGCCTCAGATGCGGAAAGCGAGGCGGATTCACCTGCGACACCAGCCTCGGGATCGGCCTCCAGATCCTCGACAGGATCCATCCAGGGATCGTCGCCTGCAGGGACAGCGGCTGACTCTGCTCCCTCATTCGCCCACGGGTCCGCGTCGGAGGACGTGGCTGGCGGGGCCAGCTCAGGCCACATGCATGGGTCCGCGGCGGGTTCAGCTAGCGGATCTTCTGCGACAACTTCATCGACTGCAACTACACCACACGGTTCTGCACGACACACCGGATCCTCGACGGCGGGAGAGTCTGCGCCAGGATCTGATTCGCCTGCACCTGCGCCAGGGGCACCTGCTGTGGAGACGAGATCTTCTGTGGCGTCTCGAGCTGTAACCAGACTTCAGAACAACATACAGAAACCGGTAAAAATGTTTGAAGGGATGATTCGGTATGCAAATTTTTGTGAAACTGGAGAACCTGAGAATATTGCAGAAGCATTTGGTCATCCAGAGTGGAAACATGCAATGAATGAGGAGTACTCGGCACTCATGAAGAATGGTACATGGCATCTTGTACCGGCAAAAGAAGGCAAGAACATCATTGATTGTAAGTGGGTTTACAAAATCAAGAGAAAGTCTGATGGCACTATTGAACGCTATAAGGCTCGGTTAGTAGCAAAAGGATTCAAACAGAGGTACGGTATTGACTACGAGGACACATTTAGTCCTGTAGTGAAGATTGCGACTGTCAGACTTGTACTGTCTATTGCAGTCTCTCGTGGATGGACACTTCGGCAGCTCGACGTACAGAATGCGTTTTTGCATGGCGTTCTGGAAGAAGAGGTGTACATGAGACAACCACCTGGGTTTGAGAAAGGACAAGGCATGGTCTGTAAATTGGATAAGGCGTTGTATGGGTTGAAGCAGGCACCGAGAGCATGGTACTCAAGATTGAGCACTAAACTTCAGCATCTTGGATTTACTCCTTCCAAGTCAGATACCTCACTATTTTTCTTGGTCAAGTCAGAGGTCACTATGTTCGTACTTGTATATGTTGATGACATAATAGTGGCTAGTTCTACTCCTTTGGCTGTTGAAAAACTTCTTCACCAACTCCGAGATGATTTTGCATTAAAGGATTTGGGTGACTTGCATTATTTCTTGGGAATAGAAGTGAAGAAGACACAAGATGGTATCACTCTTTCGCAAGGGAGGTACACAATGGATTTGCTCAAGAAGGTGGGCATGAGAAATTGTAAGGCGGTCACATCACCTATGTCTCCTTCAGAAAAAATCTCGGTGCATGATGGAGTTCCATTGCAGGCTGAAGATATAACAAGGTACAGGAGTGTAGTTGGAGCCCTTCAATATCTTACAATGACACGGCCAGATATTTCTTATGCGGTAAATAAGGTGTGTCAATATTTGCATGCACCAACTAGTGTGCATTGGACGGCTGTTAAACGGATTATCAGATATTTGAAGCATACTGTGCATCTTGGCATGAATATTCGGAGGTCATCATCTTTGTTGGTCAGTGCATTCTCTGACGCAGATTGGGCAGGGTGCTCAGATGATCGCCGGTCTACAGGAGGGTTTGCCGTCTTCTTTGGTCCTAACCTGATTTCATGGAGTGCTAGGAAACAGGCGACAGTATCTCGTTCTAGCACAGAAGCTGAGTACAAAGCAATGGCAAATGCCACAGCTGAGATAATTTGGGTACAGTCCATCCTTGGTGAGATTGGTGTACCACAGCCCAAGGTAGCATGTTTGTGGTGTGACAACCTTGGTGCGACTTACTTGTCTGCCAATCCGGTGTTCCATGCAAGAACCAAACACATTGAGATAGACTTCCACTTTGTTCGAGAACGTGTTGCGAACAAGCTGTTAGATGTGAGGTTCATTCCTTCTGGTGATCAGGTGGCGGATGGGTTCACTAAACCTATCTCAGTGAAGCAACTCGAGAACTTCAAACATCATCTGAATCTGGTGAGCTGTGTTTGAGGGGGAGTGTTAAACGAGTTGTATCTAGAAGGTTAGTTAGTTAGAGATATTATCTAACCTGACTTGAGTCTCACGTTGTACTTAGAGATAAGCATCAAATCAGTTGTATAAGATTTGATGTTATCTGTAGTTGTTGAGATGTAAATCTGTAACTGTATGATTCGCCCATGAGGCTATATAAAGTGACCATACGGCAACCCTAGAGGTACAGCCGAACCAAACCTTTCTCTGTAGTTTTGATAAGTACTACATTACAACACTCATAATTGTATGTGCCAACACATCAAAAACCATTATCCACAACTGCAAAACAAATTAAATCACGCGATCGTTTAATCGTCAAACTAGTTAACCTCCAAAGCATGCAGGCAGATACCTGGGTCCCTTTGCCTTATTCTTGCTCTTCTCTGGTATCCTGGTCTCATTATTAATGCCAGGGGCGGCAGCGACATCGTCGTCGATGACCTTACCCTCGACGACCGGTGGGACGGGCATGTTCTCTGCCACGGGCTGCTCGAGCTCCCAGTCACCAGTTGGCCCCAGCACCATCCCCTTGTTCCTTTCCACCCACCACGACTCCGGCACGAGGTTCTCGTCCTTGAGGAAGGCCGACGACTTGTTCACCAGCGCCACGCTCCGGTTCACCTGGAGCTTGAACTCGCCGTCCTCCCCGTTCCATCCGGCCACGGTGTGCAGGATGCCCTGGAGGTTGTGGTAGTCACCGACGTTGGTGGTGTCGGGCTTCAGGTGGGGGGACTTCTTGGAGTTGACGGAGAGCACATCGCCGACGTTGGCATAGCCGAGGAGGTTACTCGGGTAGAGCGGGATGAGGTCGGGCTTGTTCCTGACGTGCAATGCCCGGAGGTTGGGCAGCTCGTCGAACCGCTTCTTGAACTCGGGGTTCCCGACCTGCGGGCTCCCGAACACGATGGCCGTGACCGGGATGTGCGCGCCGTCGCCCACCTTGGAGACGCCGTTCACCACCATGTCGAACGCGCAGAGCGTGGCCAGCGACGCGCCGAGGCTGTGGCCGGTGCAGACGATGCTGAGGCTCTCGCCCTCGTACTTGGCGACCAGCTCCCGCACCGCGGCCAGCAGCTGTTCGCGCGCGCTGTACTTGGTGAAGGGCGACCGCTCGTCGGTGGAGGTGTAGATGACGTACCACCCCTTCATGACGCGGGCGTGGCCGCGGGCGGGGTCGCCGTCGGGGAGGACGGCGTCGGGGGCGACCAGGTCGGGCCTCAGCACGTCGACCCACTCCAGGTTCCGGATGGTGCCGCGTAGCGCGACGTAGATGACGCGCTGGCCCGAGGCGGCGACCGCGGCGTCGGTGGAGACCGCGACGTAGCCGATCCAGTTGGACTCCTTGCTCCACGCCTCGCGGGAGAGCGAGTGCAGCATGAACCCCGGCGGCTGCACCGACGTCGCCGCGGTGGCGTAGAGGTTGGCGGCGACGGAGACGTCGGCCGCGGCCGGGAACTGCGTGCGGTCGAAGAGCGTCGCCCTGGAGAAGCGGCAGGAGCCGCAGTACTTGGAGTGGGAGTCGGAGTTGAAGGAGTCGTAGGTGACCTGGCAGAGGTCGCCGCAGAGGAGGACGAGGCGGCGAAGCGTGAGGTCGAGCGGGTCGAGGAGGCCGTCCCAGTGTGCGGACCCGAGCAGCTCGGGCCACGACGCGGTGGCGCCGACCAGGGCGCTGGACAGGAGGACGCCTTGGCTCGCGTCCATGTGTGTATGCGCGCTGGCGTCGGTGAGAAGAAGATTAGGTAGCGAGAAGCGACTGGTCAGGGCCTCGGCGGAGTACTGTCTGCGCGTCCTACTACTTCTGGTGATGGGCAGGGCGACTGTAGGGTGTGGATTGGGCAAGCGGAAAGAAGAGAAGTGGTTGGCGGCGCGAGGTGAAGGGCCCGGAACATTTGCACCATCCTGTCCCAATGTGCCATACTGCCATTTCGGGGCTGGACCGCGACGGTGCCGAGAGCGCCCACCATTATCGTCGGGTTTCTTGTTTTGCCAGTTTTGGTAGATTTTTTAACGAATCATGTGTGTTCACAGTTTGCCCATTGCGGAAATGTCGAACGTATCAATCACCCGAGTTTGTGCTTGTGCGCCCACTTAGGCCCCGCTTGGGAGGGATGTAGATTTTTCCGGCTGGTTATTCCACACCCCTCTATGCCTGTAAATTTCACGGACCTGATGAGGTCCGGAAATTTTCCCGATCGTTTCATCAAAAAAAACGACCATCCAAACGGGCCCTTAGGGATGTGTAAGTGGGATAGTTGTTTTTAAATGCTTTTTTCAGAAACAACTATTTCACTTATACTATTTATCGCACTTACACAACCCTACGCCAATGTCGAATGGAGTACTTTTAACTAACCCAAAAGGGCTCGACTGGCATTTTTTTCGATGTGCTCATCTAGGGAGGGACGTGGTGGCGCTAGCGACGGATCCTTCATCCACCACCCTTCTTTATCATGATATCGGAGATCGAAGGTGGTGCGGTATTGGTCAGATACGAGACAATCATTAACCTACTACTTCTTGCGTTTTCTTTGAAGCCGATGGTAGGCGTCAGGATCTCTAAAAGTCGAGATCCTGCTAGCAAGATGACGTTAGCCGGTAAAGAGGTTCCTGTGAGTGGTGGCTTTGACAATAAATATGCATATTATGTGGGTGAAAATCTCGCATCTGGGTGTATTGGCATGCGCAATACGCTTGTTAAATGTGTTGGTCGAAGCCTTAATTTCGGGACGATCCCAAGTTCTTGGAAAAAATCAACATTGAAGCACATGCAACAATTTTTCATGAAGGCTTTGCCTTAGAGTTACATACTTTTCATTGGCCCCTACCGTTATCTTTGATGATTTGCTATCTGCAATAGGTTGTGGCAGATGTCGGAGAACTCTATTGAACCTTGGCTGGGTTACCTTCTATTTTCTATCAAATAACTAATAATAATCATCAATCTAATTATCCTTGTTCAAACGAATCAATTATTTGTCCTGAGTTAAAAAGACATTGGTTGTAGTCACGTGTAAGATGAATCAACACAAGACCGGTAGTTAGTCCGGATCTTACGAACCATCTCCACATGATCTGAAAATCAGAATAGCTATTTTGACCCACTGGATGTTATTACATTGAAAAATAACATAATATTTTGTAAAAATCACAAGGTAATCCACATACCTCTAAGTTTCAGTTATGGAACATCATTGCCTTATTTGCAACACAACCTTGTACTTTATCAAATTCAACTGGTGGTCAATTATGGGAGAATATCTAGTGCTACCACCCCTTAGGGTGCTACAAATGCTACCAACAAAAAAATCAATTTTAAATTTGTCAAAAAATTCTAGAAAAAATTTGAGTGTTAACAAGATATGTTTCTATTACCTCCAAAAATTTTAATTCCAAATTCGAAACGAGCAGGGCCAGACATTCAAATAAACCCTATATCTATAAATCCATCATCCCTGTCTGAACTGAACGGTCTAAGCATCATATCTTTTTATTTTCACTTCCGCTGCATCGTCCGGACATCATAGTGCTCTGCTCGTTTCGAATTTGGAATTGAAATTTTTGGAGGTAATAGAAACATATATTGTTAACACTCACATTTTTTTCTAGAATTTTTTGACAAATTTAAAATTGATTTTTTTGTTGGTAGCATTTGTAGCACCCTAAGGGGTGGTAGCACTAGATATTTCCCCGGTCAATTATCTCTAAGTTCCATGTATGAAAGTTGAATCATACTTTACTTTGGGCATATGGCGCCACACGCGGAAGTGTGGAGGTTGTATGATTTGTATTGGAGACATCTTTGGGTAACCTGAAATTGCACCCACGATCAGGATACTTCCTCGGTACCAGCTTTATAAACAATAACTTTAATTTAAACATTCCGTATTTTTTATGCATGTAAGATTTTATGAATGAATAACAAGTTTGGTGCCTATGCCACATACAGAGTCTGATTATATAAAACCCTTTTACTTTCTAGAGCACTACTTTCGTAGGCCAGAAACTAGTGTTTTTATTGTGAAACTTTAGAAGAAGGCCAAAGATATGTACATGTAAGCACACGAAAGACATGAATATGTAAGCACTTCCATGAGCTAAAGGTGCTTACAAGAAAAGAAAAAATGACAACACCAGCTTATCTTCATAGACAAGGCAATATTTCTTATGTTCTTGAGCACAAAACCAAATAAAAGCCCTTAATTTGACTTTAAAAGAGAACAACGACATAATTAATTGACAATAGTTAACAACAACGTGCAACATATATGCTCGAAGGACAAAAACTTTGCGAGAAACGCCGAATGATTAGCCTATAAAAAATGGTCAAACATATGGTGTGCATTCATATTATTCGCTAGCGTTACATTAACTATTCGTCTATCATTTACTCTATCCATTCTTGGTCATCTGATGCAACTTTCCTCATGAATTGGGATAGATGTCCCTTGGGCAGCTATTTTCGTACAAATCTTGGTGGCATGTACTCTCCGTTCCAAAATATAACATGTTTTAGCTTCTTTTCGAATTGCATGTATCTAGACACATTTTAATATATAGGTTTTTGGTACAGAGGGAGTAGTTGATTGGGCTTATTGCATTTCGCTCATGTGTCTGTTTTCGGAACTAGCCCGATGAGGAGCATTGACAACCAGGCCGATTAATCAGATGTTACAAATGTATCAACATGTGTTGGTCCAAAGATTTTTCTGCTACGAACATATGAGTTTTCCTCTCCCATCACTAAAAAGAATTAAATATTGTTTAACATAAATTTATATTTATATTTCGCTATACTTCTGGAAATTTCTACTCCAACTACATTTTATCATCAAACTAATACGCTCAAAAATTCGTGCCGTCACGAACTGATTCAACCGAGAAGACCACCCAAGTTTGAAGGTTTGAGTATTTTTTATAAAGAAAAAGTTTGAGGGCTCCTTTGATTCGTAGGACTTTCGAAAGACAGGAATAGGAAAAATACATAATTGAAATGTTATGTCCTCCTCAATCCTACAAGATTTGAAAACTACGGGATTTTTTATGCACGAGTGTTTGATTGCACCGGAAAAGTAAAAGAATTGGAAAAGGAGGTTGGAATGGAGAAATTTCTTTTTTTCAAAATAGAGAATGAAGATCCTTTGTAGGGATGTCAAAGAAATGTAATAATGTGTCCTACCCAATTACGGAAGGGGCCCTGAAGCTTTGAGCGGATTGAAAGCCGATCCAATGGAGGCCCAAACATTGGCCTAATCATTCTGCAGCGCGCGGAACGAAGGAATCCTTCCGGTCTTCCTGACAGCTTGCTGCACGTGGGCCAACGTGACCCGCTCGACTTGACACGACGGGACCCACCCACCTGAGCAATCGTACTGGATCGCGCCGATCCTGACCGTCCACGTCTACCGAACCTACCACGCGGACAGCCCAGATGCTGCTGTATCCTCCAATCGTGGATCAGAGGAGGTCGCTACACAAACAAAACCCGCTAATCAAATCAAATCACATCTCCGGGGACAGCAATAGGCGCGATCGTTGAAGGAGCCACAGCCAAACTCTGCCGCGCCTACGCCTGCGCCTGCGCATCCGATCGAATCCAAGGTACGCGCGCCGCTACCCGGATCTCGTCGCCGTCCTCCTCCTCCTCCTCCCCTTCTTCCGCGTCCGATCGGTTCCAATCCTAGCCCCCTCCGCTCGCCGCGGCATGCTTAAGCTCGCGCGCGCGCGCCGGAGATTTGCTCGGTTGCCCCGCCCGCCTAGGACGAGAAGGCAGATAGCACAGGGTTGCGATTCTGCGCTCCAAATCGGCCCCGTGGTGGGTGGTTTTAAGGCATTTGTACGCTTTATTCGTATGGTTCTCTGTAGTTTGCTATGTGTCTGTGTGTGCGCACGGCACGGGCGCGTCGTGCGGTTGCGATAATATTTGTGGATGATCGGACAACCGATGTACAAGTCTGTAGATTAGTCAATGGGGCGGTGAGGGAGGGACGAGGTCGTCAGAGCGTTGTCCCTTTGGAGCTTGATGGTGTCGTTGAAGAACCCATGTATGACTCAGATTTTGATAGATGTTGAGTCTGTTTTGGTGTTCTGACATTGTGCCTTTTAGTGAGCTCGGTGCGTAATTATTATATCTCGTATTTGCGAATTTCGAGCTAGTAATGCCGCAAAAGCTCACACGCTCCTCGTGACGTGTTAGTTAACTTTTGTCTCTGAAGTCTGAACTACCATTCGCCCATAAGTAACAGTGCTTAATTGATTTCTGTATTCCCCATGTAATTGAAAACTTAAACTTATGATATGGTTAATTTATAATTCAAACACTATTATCCAGCTTTATATTTCGCACAGATCGTGATTCCATTGTTTTATATGCCGGAGATCTCTATCGGTTGATTTCTTAGGGCGCTGTGTGAAATGAGAAGATACAGCCATTAGATAGAAATTTAGTAACTTAATTAGCATATCATAGTCGTCTGAGGATTTCTTCTGATGTATTCTGTTAACTTAGTATGTTGATGTTGGTATTTCAGGCTTCTGAAACTCAAAAACATGGTTGTCCCAAATGGAAATGTTGACATGGAGGAAGGAACCCTTGAAATCGGGATGGGTATGCATTTTCTATTTATCTCTGTACGAGTATCGTTACTCGAATTGGATATCAACACTTTTCAGTGATGATCTGGTTAAGGTAATACACACCTTCTAACAGTCTCTTTGTATTGCAGAGTACAGGACAGTTTCTGGAGTTGCTGGTCCTCTTGTGATTCTTGATAAAGTGAAGGTATCATATCTTCATACCAATTTTGGTGATTTTTTTTTGTATAATAATTTATTGATCCCGAAACATTCATTTCAGGGTCCTAAATACCAAGAAATCGTCAACATACGATTGGGTGATGGCACTACTAGGCGTGGTCAAGTGCTTGAGGTTGATGGAGAGAAAGCTGTGGTTCAGGTATTTATATATTAGTGTGATAGTATCATAGCAGCATGAAGAATGAACATCACATTACTTTTCTTCAGAAGTTGTCCATTCATCACGTATTGATGGGATCTTTTATTGCAGAAAAAATAAATTTTATTGGAAAATGAGATGTCATATTACTGTTTCTATCATGTTTTAAGCAACCTCCAAAGACTACACTCATTTGCTGTCTTTATCCATAACGACCTTCCAAAGACTACGCTCATTTGCTGTCTTTAGCTATAACGATCTTGGTCATAGTGGATATGATTATGTGATATTCCTATCACATTATCGCAATTTAAACATCATTGAACAGTTAGTTTCCTTCTTTAGCGCAACTGTTGTTGCCTTTGTCTTTACGTCGTCTTCAGTTCACCTCTGACAATGATATAAATTCGAACTTCGATTGTATGTTAATGTACAGTTTTTTTTTTCCTTCTCTACCTACCTTTCTTTTTATTGTTCATAATACTTTAGGAATTAACTGGCAGGTTTTCGAGGGAACTTCTGGTATTGACAACAAATATACAACTGTGCAGTTCACTGGTGAGGTAACATCGATTTTCCCTGGAACTAGTGCTAATTGGTCTCGACGGATATTCTTCTTTTAATCAATTATGATTGAGTGGTCTTTGTCCTAATTCTCAATTTTTTTAAACATACTTGTTCAGAATTTTGGCTCGTTCATATTCCTTTTATTGGTTTTTCTTAGGTTCTAAAAACTCCGGTATCACTGGATATGCTTGGGCGTATTTTCAATGGTTCTGGCAAACCTATTGATAACGGGCCACCAATTTTACCAGAGGCATACCTGGACATTTCCGGTAAGAGTTAGCTGATTCAGATGTGCAGAAAATTTTAGAATATCTAGATTTTGATATTGTTTTGTTAATCTGGTGCAGGAAGTTCTATCAATCCTAGTGAACGAACATACCCTGAAGAAATGATTCAGACTGGCATATCTACAATTGATGTCATGAATTCTATAGCTCGTGGTCAGAAGATCCCTCTATTCTCCGCTGCAGGTCTCCCGCACAATGAAATTGCTGCTCAGATTTGCCGCCAGGCTGGTCTAGTAAAGCGTAAAGAGAAGACTGAGAATATCTTGGAGGTATATATAAAACCAAAACAATTATTAGCTACCCATAGTGTTTCCTTACTAAAATAGTTTGGATAACTCTCTGCAGTACTAGAAATAAGCCAATGGCTTCTATACCACTGACAAACTCAGCAATGGCTCATTTGCCATCCAACAAAGCTTCAGTTCTTATATACCGAACACAAACAAATTTTATTGCTTATTTGCCACTGTCCGTTATTCCAGCGTTACCACACTCCGGTAAGAGGCCAAAATGACCAACATGCCCCCAGTGGCAAATAAGCAATGGTTATAAACATGTATACAAAAAAATTGGCAGCATTTCGCCTCTATTTTTAGCAACTCTGCAACACAAGTGGCAATATTTCCAGCAATAGATAGCACAAACAGTAATAAGTTCGCATAATATGGAAACAACCAGTAGCAAGTACACAAACATCAAGAACCAAAAGACAAGAGCTAGTTCATACAAGCAGTAGCAAGTTGACAACATAAAGTTCTTGTTGCAGACCACACAAGCAGTAGCAAAATGACCATCTTTTTGCTGACCACCAAAACATGCAGCAACACTAAGTTCACAGCTTCAATTTCTTTTTGCTTTGAGTGGCCATTGGTTGGCTGTTAGCAGCATCTCTCTTCTTGCTTCGAGTGCTCATTGCAGGGCTGTCAGTGGCGGCACATATGATCTTTGATCTACAGTTTCAGTTTTCATTTAGAAACATGGCAGCATAGTCTTGAATTGCATCATTTAGAAACATGGAAGTAGAGCTAGTGCAGTTTCAGTTTTCATACCTTTTAGATTTAGGGGTAGTCTTCGATGATGTCGACTTGGAAGCACTGTCTTCAATTGCATCATTTGAACATGGAAGCAAAGCTAGTGCAGTTTCAGTTTCAGCTTTGGCAATGGGTTTTTTTCTTTTGTTTCTACATGAGTTTTACATATTAGTTAATTAAGACAAGAAAGAGTAAGATGGGATAGAAATATTGAAACAAAAAGTACCTTTTCTGCTTTGCTACTTCAGCATAGGCTTCTAATGCATTAGGTGCAGCATTTTTGCAGCTTTGCCATCTATGTCCAAATTCTTTGCAAATTGGACATTGCTACTGGCCCTTCTTTCATTTTCCCTTGCTATTCTTAGCACCACTTTTGTGCCTCTGTACCTTTGTCCTCCCAGGGGCTCTCCTAAGGATTGGAGGGTTCAAAAAGAATTCTTTGTGAACACTTGGCCATTGAGACGTGTCGGTAAGGCCAGGAAGAATAGGAGCATAGGCTGCAACGAACTTGGTAACGCTGTAGTAGTCATCAACAAAGTCTTCTATTGTGACCCCTCTAATTCCAGTGATAAAGCTAATAGCATGCTTGCAAGGCTTCCCGGAAATTTGAAATGCACAACATGTGCATGTCCTATTTGCTAGATCGGTGATGTGGCGCTTGCCTCCTACCGCAGCACTCTCACTGACCTCTGCAATCATGTCATCAATTCTTTCATATTCAATGTCCAGCCCCCTACTTATGTCATTCAACTCCTTCATGACACTTGGAAGTATGCGTCGACCCTCAAATTTTCTAGCTACCCTTCTCCTCTTGTCAAACTTAACTGTAATCTTTCTCCTAATCTTGTCCACGAGCTGAAACAACATTAGACCTTTGTGCTTGTGGATCCAGTTGTTGAAACACTCAGCCAAATTATTTGTGACATAATCCACTTTTGAGGAGGTTGAATATTTGCTCCTTGACCATAGCCTGCTGTGGTACTTGTTCAAGTATGCTATTGCAGCGTCCTTTTTCTCCTGTATGGCTGACATGTGATAGTCAAAAGCTCGAGGGTTCCATGAATAAGCGGCTGGCCACAAATGATCATCAAAAACTTTACCATGAATTTTTTTCTTGAAGTTCACAACTAAGTGCCGCATGCATTCCCTATGTTCCCTGTGGATGATGCAACCATGTCAATGTGCATTCTCCTATCAAAAACTGCAGCAAAACGTGAGAGAATACGAAAATTACCTTTCGCAAATTGCAGAGAGAGAGGTGGAGTCGTCATCGGGCAGACGAGTTGCTGCAAGTGTGCTTGAAGTGGTGATCTCGGAGAGGGCCTCAATCATCGACGCCCCAGCTCCCCTCTCCACCTCGCCGGAATCCCCAATTCTAGGGTTCTGGCCAGGGGGAGAGGTCTGCGCCGCTAGCTCCGCTCCAACCGTCGAAGATGCACTGGACAAGAAGGCACAAGGCGGGGAAGCGACGGGACCGTCCGACAGCGTCGGAGGTTGGGGACCGTCCGCCATGGCTCGCTCCGCTCGATCTGGTCCTATAGAGTGCGTGGCGGAGATGTGTCGAGGCACAGCAGCGGGGGCTGGGAGGGCGGCGACCGGGGTTGGGGGAAGCAGCAGCAGGCGCTCGGGGAGTGGCGGCGGTGGTTCAGCCATGGCTCGATCTGCTCCTGTCGCGCGCGCGGAGGGGACGTGTGGAGGCACAGCGGCGGGGGCTGAGAGGGCGGCGACGGGGGCTGGGAGGGCGGCGACGGGGGGTGGAAGGAGAAGCAGCAGGCGCTCGGGGAGCGGCGGCGGCGGTGGTTCCGCCATGCTCGCTCCGCTCTGCGTGCGTGCGTGAGTGTGTTGTGTTTGGTCAGGCGGTAGCCTGCGTGAGTTGGATCCTTTGTTTTTTTTTTCTTTGATGACTTTTTTTTTAGACTTGACTTTTTCCTATTCTAAACTGAGGGTAAGAGTGGAAATTTTAAATATACTGACAGGAAAACGGAGACAACCTGACGAGGAACTAACGGCGATGGCATATGAGCACTAAAAATTGGTTGTATTTGGTATATAAGCACTCGTCCTTTGTTCGATGGCAAATAAGCTATTGCCGCGTTAGTCAATGGTACAGAAGCAATTTTCTCTAGAAATAATTACTGAACATGAACCTGAAATAACCAATTACCTTTGATGGTTGTTTGCTCCATGAACAAGGCTATTGTACTTATGAATGAAATTTTCTTTGGTATATGAAAACCTTTCTCATCGTGCTAAAAAGTTCTAAAGACACTTGAAATGATTAGTTTTGATAATCAATCTGTGATGGAAACAAATATATATCTGCATATTATGAAATTATTTTTCTTCTATAGTACATAATATAATATCGTACATTGTTTGCTCATCATTTGTAAATTTATGATCATGGGATTGTTTCAATCAATCTCTATATATTAATCTGTGTCCTCTTGGAATGGCTAGCCAACCACAATTTACAACATTGAAATGTTAATTTCTGCGGTCTTTGTTCTAGCTTCGAAGAAGTAACTATTATAAACAGAGAAAATGTTGGCTTGGTTTAAATGGCAAAGCTAAGTCTGCAAGTGGTAACAATAATAATGTAAATAAGAGTACCTATTAACTAATATTATTCTCAGTTGCAGTTATTGATTTAAATATTCTGTCCAATCTTTGCTCAATATTTTGACATTTGCACATCTACTACAATTGCTGTAGAATGCCGAGGAGGACAATTTTGCTATTGTCTTTGCAGCTATGGGAGTAAACATGGAAACAGCACAATTTTTCAAGCGTGATTTTGAGGAGAATGGTTCGATGGAAAGAGTTACCTTATTTCTTAATCTGGTACATCTGCATTACCTTTTTCCTCCTGTTTTTCTTGTTGCTCAAAGGATTTACAAAATCTGCCAACTAACCCCTTTCTTTTGTTCATAGGCAAATGATCCAACAATCGAGCGTATTATTACTCCAAGAATTGCACTCACCACAGCGGAATACTTGGCATATGAGTGTGGGAAGCATGTGCTTGTCATCCTGACTGACATGAGTTCATATGCAGATGCACTTCGTGAAGTAAGGGCGCTTGTCTCCAGTAATATTTTCATCGATTTTACAGTAGGAACATGTTTTTTTTCCAAAAAGGTCCACCAATCTATTAATAATAATCAACAGCAGTACAGAATTCCCCAAAAGTAATAAAAATTGCAAATAGGTCATTGGACCACCTAGAAATGATTACAAGTACTGGAGTGAGCCGAAGGCACGCCGTCCTCGCCCCTTCCTCATTGGAGACGGGCAAAGCTTGTCGAGTTGACCTTGTTGTACTAGATAGACGGGAAGTCATCGTGCTAAGGTTCTAAAGGACAGTAGAAACATGTTGAAAATTATCTTCCATCATCTGGAGTAACACAAGGTTTCTGTTATCAACACATTACACTGAATATTTTTTTATCTCACATCTAAAATTTACTTGTTACAAGAAATCTCAACATATATAATAGTATTATAGAATTTAGAGCCAAAGTTATAACTCCCTTTGGGTAAATTGTCATCTATTTCAGTTTAAAAAAATTGTTATCTACTATTTGTATATTATCATTATTCATTAGGAGCTAAATATCCACTATTGCAGCTGTACCAGATTATAGTTTTTTGTTGTAATAACTTGGTTAAACTTAGATTCATATATGTTAGTTTTTTTTCGAGAAACTCATATATGTTAGTTTAAGCTATTGATAGTTATGAAATAAGATCTTAGCAAAAATAAATCTATATGCAAAGACGATAAAGTAACAAATTCCTGGTTGCAATGGTGGCTGAGTATCGTGGGCTTTTAGCTGTTGTACGGTTTGGAAACGGCAAATTCCCTTACTCTATATGGATTATGGACATACAGTTACCTTCTGCCTTTTTTACTATCAGGTTTCTGCTGCTCGAGAGGAAGTACCTGGAAGGCGTGGTTATCCCGGTTATATGTATACTGACTTAGCAACTATCTATGAGCGTGCTGGTCGTATAGAAGGACGAAAAGGATCAATTACACAGATACCTATTTTAACCATGCCTAATGATGGTCAGTTTATGATATATTCTTACTTTTCAGCAAATGTTTTATAAGCTGACGTATTTTCTCTCCTGTCATGTACAAACAAGCTACATTCGTACCATATGTTCAGTATTTCTGGCAACTTTTTTGTTGTTATAAGTTCTTTACTCTTGTAGATATTACCCACCCAACTCCTGACCTTACTGGTTACATTACCGAGGGGCAGATCTACATTGACAGGCAGCTACATAACCGGCAGGTATTCCACAATGCCCAGTTATCCACTAAACTTTGTAGATCTCTAAAGGCCCACAAAAATTCGTAGATTCTATGGCTGTCATTAAGATTCCTGATCTGAACAAGAGAGACGACTATACTTACATTAGTCAATTTTCTGAGGCAAGACCGCAAGAGGCATATATAGCACGTGTGTCGAGCACTTCTGTGAAATGAATTATTTACCTGGCTCTTTAAAATAAGGACAGAGCTTGTTCCTTTTCCTTCAGAAAAAGAAAATTATAGTTTCTCTATAAGACAAACTTTACAATGAAATGGAAAACCCTATATTGCTCTAAATGACCAAGTCGGAGGATCATAATCATCTCAGAGCAATATTATTTTAGCTACTAACTGAGTAGTATCCTGAAATATATGCCTGATCGTGGCTGATATCTATATGACAGATATATCCACCAATCAATGTGCTTCCCTCACTTTCGCGGCTCATGAAGGTATGGTTTTGCTACTAAAGAAAATTGTCAGAATCGACACCTATTGATAGTGATACCAGCATTATAATTGAGGTCCATAACTTCTTACTTATTTTGGATCCTGTGCAGAGTGCTATTGGCGAAGGCATGACTCGAAGGGATCATTCTGATGTCTCAAATCAGGTCCGTTAGCGATTTCCCATAATCTGAAGCCTGCAAAATCTTATTCCGGAATATGGATCGCTTAATCAAGTTGTTTCCTTTCAGCTATATGCCAATTACGCCATAGGCAAGGACGTGCAGGCGATGAAGGCGGTGGTCGGAGAGGAGGCACTGTCATCAGAGGACTTGGTAATCTCGAGAATGCACTGACCTTCCTCCGTATTTTCTCAATTCTTATCAAGCTTCTTCGCAACTGAACTCTTGAAATATGATGGCAGCTCTACCTTGAGTTCCTCGACAAGTTTGAAAGGAAGTTTGTGGCTCAGGGAGCATATGACACGCGGAACATCTTTCAGTCACTTGACCTCGCATGGACCCTACTCCGCATCTTTCCACGCGAGCTGCTCCACCGTATACCAGCGAAAACCCTTGATCAATTCTACAGTCGTGATGCCTCCCACTAAGTCATAATTTGGGTGCTATCTTGGAAATTGATGGTGGTTGTGCAATAAAGCCACGCCAGTGGCTCGGTTAATATATAATATGCTATTTGTTGCTCAAATTCGTGCTAGCATTAGCAGACTTAATAATTCCTGTTGACAAAAAACATGATTTACCTAGCAATTTGGGTGTTAACATTGTTACCCAAATCGCATCATGTATTGTTGAGGACATTTGTTGCAAGGAAAGGGGAATAATAGAGGACAAGTTGAGCCAAGTATTATGAAATTTGAATAAAGTACGAAATAATTTGTATCCATGCGAAGCTCCAGGGTATCAGACACCAACTTCTAGTATACTACCTCCGTTCTTAGTATACTACCTCCGTTCTTAAACGAAGGCAAAAACTTTTTCGTTTCCATTAATTAAGAAGAAGATGCCCGGTTTATTAGTTGGAGAAACCGTACGAAAACCATACAACAAAAACCCAACATCATGGGACAGAGCCCACACAACCTCGAGAACATAAGACCACAAAGAGCGCCAAGACAGAAGGCCAAACACCACCGACAGAGAGAAAACGCCGTGACTACAATGGGAGGTGCAGACACGGGACGCTCGAGCGAGGATGAAGAAGCCAACCCTCCGAAGAACCGACAACATCACTCGGGGCCGCCGCCCCGACATCCAGCTATTCCACCCCGCCGAGCAGACCGCCAAACCCACCTTCCGGGACCGCCATCCCGACGTACCACCGCTCGCACTCGAGCCACGACGCCGCACGACACAGCCACCCGCAGCCCAAGCTACACAGGGTAAGCTGCTCGTAGACCACGGCCGCCGTACCAACATCCGGGGCGGCCGCCCCGGCCTAAAAGGCAACCGCTGCTGCCGCTGTCCCAACAGCCCCGACAACCTCGCCGCCAACACCACCTTCTGGGACCGCCATCCCGACGTAGCACCGCTCGCACAGGAGCCACGACACCGCACGACTCAGCCACCCGCAGCCCAAGCTGCACCGGGAGAACCGCTCGCAGACCACGACCATCGTACCAACATCCGGGGCCGCCGCCCCGGCCTAAAAGATAACCGCTGCCGCCGCTATCACACCAGCCCTGACACCCTCGCCGTCGTGACGACACCCACCACCTCCCGCAACCACAGGTCCCTCCGGCCAGTCACCACTTCAAGAACGATGCCCCCAAGGGGGAGCATGACGCAAAGCGCCATCATCGCCCGATCCCGGAGGATCTAAGGTTTCCCCCGGAGTGGCACGGGCGGAAGACGAGCACCACGTCTTGACGGCGTCTCCAAGAAGATAAATGGCGCCCGAAGGCATCGTCGCCGCCTGCCACGGCAAACAGCCGAAGCAGAGCTTTCGCTCGACGTAGCAGCCACGCCTTCCGCCCACCTCGACGAGACCGACCAGCCCACCAAGCTTCCACACACCCAGCCACGGCAGCCACCATCGCCTCCACTGCCAAAACCAGCCGCCCCTACCACCTCTCCGACCGCCACACCCATACCGCACCGCTGCAGCGACTTCTGGTGCAGGGCTGCCGCCCTGACTTCCAAGCTGCTCGAACGCCGGAGCACGGCGGCAGGAGAGGCCACCTCCAGACGCCTCGCCGGAGCCTCCGCCACCACACCTCCTTGCGCCCACCACCTCGTAGCCACAGCCGGCCCGCGTCGCCAAGCTGCATAGGGAAACCGCCACGGCCCGCCCAGCCCATCTGGGCCCAGACTGGCCGCACCACCGCAGCCGCCGGCAGCTGCGCCAAGGGCCCGCCGCCGCCACCAGCTGCGCCGCTCCGCCGCTCGCCAAGCCATCACGCCCCGCCTCGCCATAGGAGTCGAGCCGCGCATCCGCGTCCACCGCGAGCATCCCCCACACCACCTTCGAAGGCTGGGGTGCCGCCACCGTGGCGTGGCCAGCGGCAGCGGCGGAGGGGTGCCAGGCGAGGTGACTTGGCCGGCGGCGCGGTTGGGGTTCCCACGGGGTCGCTTGGAGCCGAGCGACGCGGGGGTCGGTTTTGTTCAATCAGAAAAGGTCTTATATTTTGGAACATAGGCAATACGGAGTAGTAAGTATTAGCTGTGTGTGTATTGGTTTCTAGTGGACTCTCTACATAATCTGTGTTAATAAGGTATATGGGTGGAGATTATATGTATAAATGCATTGACTTATTCTCCATGTCCTCTCAGTAGACATCAGTATGATGTTGTCTTCAGGTTGCAATGATGCCGGTTGGGCTGCAATGGGGTCATCTTATTGACAACTGTAACCTATGCTCAGACCTAAAGACAACATCCTACCGAGTGACTGTTAGGCTTAGGATTTTCAGTGCTGGCATCAACATGTGGCAACAGCATGGCCGCGAACCCTCATCTATACTATATATTAAACACAGACGAATTCTCGCCTCCGCTCGGGGCACTGTTCCTAGAACAGTAGTTGTTGTAGCTTGCTACAGTAACTACAGTAACACGATCCGCGCCGTCCGCCGGCGATCCGACGGCCCGCGGGACACGTCCGTGACGCTTTTGCAAAAAAAAAACCTCCAAAAAATGAAAAGTAACCCGCAGTGCACGAAAACGCGAGGCGAGGGACCCAATTGTTAATTACGACAAAGTCACGGACTTTTCTGCAAAACCGCCCGCAGACTCCCCCTCCCCCTTCCTCTCTCTCGCGCGACGGCGAAGTCGCCGGCACCGCCGACGCGCCGCACGGCCGCCCTGCTCCTCCCCGCACGAATCCGAGCACGCGGGGAGCTCCGCCGTCGCGCCCTCCACCTCCTCGCCGCAGATCGGCTGCGGAACGCTGCGCCGTCGCCGGAATCGACGCCGCCGTGCGCGCTGCTCTCCGCTGCGTCCGCCGCCGCCGCCGCCGCTCCTGTCGTGGTGGGTTGCACGGCATATCCATCAGAGACGGAAAAGAGTGTGGGGCAGGCGACGATCGGATGCTCGCGCGGGATTGGGCAACAAGCACGCAAACACACGCTAGTTACCCAGGTTCGGGGCTCTCTTGTGGAGGTAACACCCATACGTCCTGCTCTTCTTGTTCTTATTGCTTGATCACTGAATCGGACTACAGAGGTGCTCCTAGAGCTGTTTCGGGTGGCAGCCGGCTGGAGATCCTAGCCGGCTGGAGGTTGAAGATGATGCTATCTGTCTCCTCACGTGATTCACCTGCCTCGCGCAGGAGGCCCCTGCATGCTTTATATAGGCAGCATCTAGGGTTTCTAGGTTACAGGGAAGTTACATGTTTGCCCCTATGACGTCACTACGGTCTCGAGCCGGCTGGAGCTTGTTGTCATGATTAGGTACAGGAGATGCCCGACAGTGAGTACTGTTCGCCAGGAGCGGTTACGCGGTCTGGGCCCACCCGTACGGAGTTGTCGGTTGTTCGCGTCCGGCTCCAGCCTAGCCGGCCGTCCGCCTCCGGGTAGACGCAGGCGGCCTGCTTCAGGCGGCTGGCTTTAGGCGGCACTTGGAGTCTTGAAGAAATGGACCTTCTTGGGATATCCGGGGTTCATATCCCCGACACTAGCCCCCGAGATCGTGGAGTCTTGCTAGCTTGCTGGGAAGACTTCTCGATCTTCTCCCCCTTGTCTTGAATCGTTGTGGTTGAAATGTTGAGGTTGGAGTCGGCGTCAGGTGGAACTGATGCCGGGTGGAACCGAAGCTTGCTGGTGAGGGTTGCTCATCGGGCGCTCCTGTCCTTAGCCGCGGGTCATTGAAGTTATCGTCGGATAGTCCGGCTTCCTGGCGTAGGATCTGCAGATTTTTCTAGTCTGGATTGGCCGGCTCGAAGACTCGGGTCGTGGCCTACGTCAGCCACGGCCTGCCGCCTCAGAGAGCCGTTGGTGTTCTGCCCGAGGCCTGACGCACGTCGCCTCGGCTTCATCGGGCCGGATTTTCTGTGGCAACTGCCTGCTTGCGGGATCGTCTGCGGAAAGTGCGGCACGGTTGCCCGCCACGCGGCGTGATGAGTGGGGCGGTTCCGCTCGGCTTCGGCTTTAAAGCGGAAAGAGAGGGAACGGCCGGGATTACCGTTCCCCATTCTCGCTTCGTCTTCCTTCTCGGTTCTTGCGCACTCTAGCTTTCGCCCACCTTCTCTCTCTTTCGTGCTCTTCCGGCATTTGCCTCGTTCACCACGGGGAACCGATCCTCAATGGCGAGCTCGGGTGCATGGATGGGCTCCACCGTGGATGATGATTTCATCTGGGGGTTTCGTAAGAGGATGTTCTTGGGGACGACGGACGAGGTGGAAGCCCGCGCCCCCCCTGAGGATGAGGTTTCCCCGGCGCCCAAGAAGGACGAGGTCGTCGTCTTTTCCTCGCATTTGGAGCGGGGAATGGGGCTCCCGGTGAGCTCCTTCTTCGCGGAGTTCTTGCGCTTCTACGGGCTGCAGCCCCATCATCTGGGGGCGAACTGCATCACCCAGTTATCCTGCTTCGTCGTGCTATGCGAAGCGTACTTGGGCATCTGGCCCAGCATGGAGATTTTTGGTATGTTCTTCTTCCTGCGGTCTCAGACGACCGCTGGGCAGCAGCGCGACTGCGGTGGCGTCTCCATCAGCGCGAAGAACACGTCGCTGCCCAAGATCAACCTGCCCGATTCCATCAAGAAGTGGCAAGGTACCTACTTCTACGTCTGGAATCTTACGGGCGCCGACCGGATCGGCCTTCCGGCCTTCTCCAACTCGCTGCCGGCTGCGAGGTCTTGGCTCCGGAAACCGCCTGTGGATGCGGCCCTCGAGAAGATCTTGTTTGACCGGCTGAAGTCATTGGTGGCGGGCGGCCTAACGTCCAGGGATCTGACCTTGACGTGGCTGTCGAGGCTGACGTATCCGCTACAAGCTCGCCCGCACAAGATGTGCTTCTACTCCGGCCCCCGGGATCCCAGCCGGACCTGCTTGGAGTTGCCGGGCCAGAAGGGCCTCCGCAAGTGGGCTCGCCGCCTGATCACCGACCGGGTCCAGGTGGAATGGGATTTCGGGGTCGAGCCGTTCACCCGCGAAGAACGTGCCCCCGAGGTTAATCTTTGTAATTTCGTCTGTCTTCGATTTTTCGTCCGGCTGCCGCCTGACTCAGCCGGCCTGTCACACAGCTTTGCGACCTTCAGAAGGTCGAGGACTTCGAAGTCGTCTTCGAGCCCGACGTCAGTGGTCCCTTCACCAGGGCTCTGACGAGGTTACTGGAGGAGGCGGAGTCCGCCGACGTGGAGGTGGAAGGAGACATGGACGCCGCCGCTGAAGACGAATCGGGCGGCGGCGCCCGCGCTGGCCCGGATGGGCACGGCGACACCACCGAGTCGTCCGGTGGGGGAACCGATGCTGATGAGGATGACGGAGACGATGACGATGCCGCCCACACCGCAACGAGCCCTGTCCCCTCCGCCAGTTCCGACTCCGAGCCGGTAGCCGACCGGGGCGAGGACCTTGAGCGCGTCGCCCCTCCTCCCGTCCTGTCGCCTCGCGGTAAGTCTCCCGAGCCCGGCGTCGCCGGGCAAACTGATGTTGTAATGCGCGTGGTAGTGAATCTTTCCAGCGGTTCCGAGCCGGACTCTGAAGGTTCTTCTTCCGTGCCAGCCTCCAAGCTGGCGACATCCTCCCGCCGGACCAAGGAGTTGGAGGCGGCGGCGCGGAAGAAGGTGCTCCTTCCCCGGCGGATCGTGAGGCAGAGGCGGTCGAAGTCGGCCGCCGATGTCGATGCGAATGCCGCGCCGCCCAAGCGGAAGGGCGCGTTCGAGAAGCGGGGTGTGCTGCCCGCCAAGAAGTTAGCTCTCTCGTCGTCCCGCCCTACGACGGCCGGCTTGATGCCCGCCGGGAGAACCACGGCGGAGGTCCGGGCGGATGAGATTGTGGCCGAGGTTAGGGCCGAGGTTGACGCCAGGCTGGCGGAGAAGGCGGATGCCCCCACTGGTGGGGTCGACAATGAGGTGACTGGCCACGTTCCTCGTGGTGATTTTATTTATGACTTGGACCCGAGTGATTTGGAGAGGGAGTTTTATGCTCAAACGACGCAAGCGGTTTTGGCTTTGGAGACATCTGACATTGGTATGACTGTGGAGCAGCTGCTGGCCTCGAAGGAGGACGAGGAGAGGGCGAAGGCGGACGTGGAGAGGGCAGAACCCGCCGCCGACGGGTCCCGCGCCCAGGTGGTTAATTCTTCTCCTCCTGTTGTTCTGGGTTATGACTCGGGTATCGAGGATATGGAGAAAGCTGTTTACGCGGAGCTGGCGCAGGCGGATTCGATCCGGGCGGAGATGGACGCCCAGGCGGCCGCGAAGCAACCAGCGGCTGCCGAGGCGGCTGAGGCGAGGGCGGGAGCAAGCGCGGATGTCCGCAAGACCGCGGAGGCCGGTGCTGGGGCTAAGGTGGTGCCGGCCAGCGCGGAGCGGCCGGCTGAGGACTCCGCTGTTTCGGCGAAGGGCGGCGAGGCGCCCTCCGGAGGCGTGAAGCGCCTGTCCGACGCTGTGCCGTCTCCCCCACCGAAGCGCTTGAAGAGGAGGACAGCCAGGGTCCTGGGCTCGTGTGACGGGTAAGCCTTCGTCTTGTGGTAGAAATCTTGTTACTTGTACTTGGTGGTGACGCTTTCCTTGGTTTGTAGGGCGCCGCTCCCAATAGTGGAGACGGCAACTGTCGCGGTGGTGGAGTCGGCCTCGGTGCCTGCTACCGAGGCCCCTGCGGCGCAGGCGGCTAATCCGCCTTCAGAGGCGGCGACGGTGACGGCGGACGTGGAAGTGGTCGACCCGGTGTCGACAAGCGCTGCTCATCCCGTGGTCGACTCCAACCCTCCACCTTCCGCCGGTGTTGCTGAGGCGTCGGTGGACGCCTTCCAAATAGTCCCTCGGCCCGGCGCCGGGGCCGGATACCTCGCCTTCCCCACTCCTTCCTCGGCGGTGGCCGAGACGGCCAAGGGCAAGGCCATTGAGGAGGTGACGGCTTCGCTCCCTGGTCCTCGCCGGTCGATCTTGGTGTCTTCTCCGCCATACTCCGGGCCGGTGCCGGCTCGGCCCGACACATCGGGGAGGATCCCCCTTGCCGTGCTAGCGGAGCAGACGGCCAGGGAGAACCTGGCCAACGTAACGTTGCTCTGCTCCTCCGTCGAGCAAGGCTTCGCCGAGGCGGCTAAAGAAACGGCATTGCTCAAACGAGAGCTTGAGGCGGCTAAAGGTCTAGCTTTCTTTCCTGCTCGTATTCTGTCTTGTCATTCGGCATTTTTCTCTTGCGTGTCTTGGTTTGACGATGGTCCAAACTCTACAGGCGACGCCACCTCCTGCGCCGGCTTGGAGAAGCAGCTGAAGGAAAAGGACGCCGCCTTGACCTCGGCCAAGGCCGATCTCCAGGCGAAGGAAAAGGTGTCGGAGGAACGCCGCCTCGAGGCCGTTCGACTGGACGAGGAGGCGGCGAAACTGCGGTAAGCTGATAGCCGAAAACAGAGCGAGATTGAATCTCTCCGCGAGAATGCGACCGAGCTGAGGGATCTGCTGAAGGATTCCGTCGAGAACAATGACCTGATTGTCCAGGCGGCCAAGGCACGTGAGCTTGAGCATGAGCGGCTGGTGGGCGGCCTGGTCAAGGAGGTCGAGCACGTGAACGAACTGATCCTCGGTAAGTGAGGTCTCCTTTCTCCTTGACTTTTTGCTTGGGGTCTTCTACTCGGCCTCACCGGTTTGAAATGCAGGCCTTTATCCCGAGGTAGACGCGCAAATCCAAAGATATGCTGCCTCGGGTCATTCCCGACCGGAGTCCTCCGATGTTACTGCTGGGTCTACTTCGACAGCCGTCTCTCGTCTTCTTCAATTCGGCCAGGAGTTCGATCGGCTGAAAGAAGCGGCCAGCGGCGTGCTTGAGAACCTGTGGCCGGATGCTCCCTTGCCAGCTGCTCTCCATGATTTATCTACTCGGCTTGAAGGGGCACCAATTGGCATCAACGAGCAGGTGGAGATGGCGGCGCGCGGAGGCACCGACATGGCCCTGGCCTTGGTGAAGTCATGGTATCCTGGCGTGCAGATGAGCAGGCTGTTGGATGGCTTCCGCACTGGAACATCCCTCGCGAGCCTGCGTCCGGAAATCGCCGTAGCCTCAGGGCGAGTTGCCGAGGCGGTGGACTTGACGCAGCTTGTGCCTGCCGAACCGTCTTCAGCGCCGCAGCCAGCTGAGGATACTGGAGCCGGCAACGCTGCTGCTGCCACCGATGCCACTACCGCCTGATTTGCTTGTTTCCTTGGAATGCCGGGTGTAACTGTCGTTCTGTACTATTAATCGTCCTGCCACATTGTTCACCTTGTTATGTCGTGCACTTTTGAAGATTGCCTTGTAAAAATTCGCTATTCTGCTTCCTGTTGTTGACTGCTGTCGTGAGTGTCGTTTTCTCTGTGGCCGCTGGGTTTTTGCCACCAGAACTCGTGTTTGTTTTGGTGATGATAATCACCATGCCTAGCCCCCGAATTTTGGGCCGGCTTGAGCATCTAGCCGGGTCGAAATTTTCACTTCTTTTTGTTTGTCTTTCGTTTTCTTCGGTCGTCGCTACATCGCGTAGCCCCCGAGTCCGTGACTTGGGGTGTTATGAATTTGCGTCCGGGTCTGGGCAGCCGCCTTGGCGGGTGCGCAGCCCCCGGGTATTTTATGCCGGCTGACGGCTTGGCAGCCCCCGAGTCCGTGACTTGGGGTGATTTATATATACGTCCGGGTCTGGGCAGCCGACTTGGCGGGTGCGCAGCTCCCGGGTATTTTATGCCGGCTGACGGCTTGGCAGCCCCCGAGTCCGTGACTTGGGGTGATTTATATATTCGTCCGGGTCTGGGCAGCCGCCTTGGCGGGTGCGCAGCCCCCGGGAATTTTATGCCGGCTGACGGCTTGGCAGCCCCCGAGTCCGTGACTTGGGGTGATTTATATATACGTCCGGGTCTGGGCAACCGACTTGGCGGGTGCGCATCTCCCGGGTATTTTATGCCGGCTGACGGCTTGGCAGCCCCCGAGTCCGTGACTTGGGGTGATTTATATATTCGTCCGGGTCTGGGCAGCCGACTTGGCGGGTGCGCAGCTCCCGGGTATTTTATGCCGGCTGACGGCTTGGCAGCCCCCGAGTCCGTGACTTGGGGTGATTTATATATACGTCCGGGTCTGGGCAGCCGACTTGGCGGGTGCGCAGCTCCCGGGAATTTTTTGCCGGCTGACGGCTTGGCAGCCCCCGTGTATTTTATTTATGCCTAATTGGGCTTGTCTCCTCGGCTTCTGCGCGTGGACCCGGCTACAGTTGTTGAAAGGTTCCGTCATCTGAGCTTCGTTGCCACGTGTAGATCGTGGGATCGTGGGTGACGGTTGGGTCTCCCACGTTGTCTCTTGGTTGTGCTATAAAGCTTCGCAATTTTCTTTCTTCCTTCTCACTGCGCTTTCTTGCTCTTCCTTCGTCTTCGTCCTATTGTTCCTTCGCAGGTTCGCCATGGTGAAGTCTGAGCCTATGGATGTTGCTGCTGAGGAGACCGTCGCTGCGCCTCCGGCGAAACGTCCTCGCGGTCGTCCCCCTAAGAAAGGCGGTCGAGGGCGGGGAAAGGCGGTCGCCTCCGCTGCCGCCGGTAGCAGCGCTGGCCGCGGCAGGGGTGGCAGCCGCGCTGGCTCGAAGAAGGCGGGTGCCATCGGTGGCGGAGTTGGCGGTGGCGTTGGTCGTGGCAAGAACCTCCTTGTTCTTCACGACTCGTCGGACGAGGAGGAAACCACCCCTGTTCTTCCGCCTCCGGGTTTTGACCCGGTTCCCAAATATGCTCCCTCTGCTGTCGCTGACAGCGAGGAAGACAGCGCGGAGTTGTCTTCCGCCTCTTCCGACTCCCTGGAGAATCCACGACGCCCGGGCTGGGGTGTGTTCCCCATCGGGGAGTTCCTCATGATCCTGCATTCGCCAGTTACTGGGCCGGTGCAGAGGCTTCCTGATGCCTTCGCCGACGCGCTTCTGGGCGTTGGCCACTTCAAGTTCAAGCTCTTCCGTGAGGGTGCTTCCCAGGGTCCCTGGAATGCAACCGTCCGGTTCACCTCCCAGGTGGAGGGTAATGCTGTTGTCAACAAGGTGGAGTTCATCAGGGGTTGGGACGAGTTCGCTGACTTCTACGAGCTCAAAGCCGGCTTCATTCTCTGCTTCCGTCTTCGGCGTGACAAAGGCGTCTTCTTCGTGAAGGTGTTCGACGGCACCCTCTGCATCAAGCACTGGGTTGGCAAGAAGATAGGTGGATCCGGGAAGATGACGGATGCCGCTTAGGGAGCTCTCTGCCGGCTCGACCTTGTAGTTGCGCGGGGAAGGTCCGCCTGTGGACTTCCCTTTTTTGTTTTGTTGTTCAGCCTCTATCTGTAAAGCCTTGCCCTTGACGTTTAATGCTACTTGCTTTTGCTCCTGTACTTGTTTACTTATGCGCAGTTATCCCTTCCTGCTCGTCATGCTTGTGTCCGGCTTGAACTCTCGAAGCCGGTTGGCGGCATTTTCGTGCGCAAAATAAAACGACGAAGTGGTTAGCTTGTTCTTTCAACCATGGAGAGCATTTTTATTTTGTTTTAATTAGCTTCGTTCTCGCCTGTAGCCTTTCCCGCCGTCGTTCGTGTGCACTTCACCGTCTAGCGGGATCATGCACACTACTACACCGTTAGGATCCGATTTGTTGGGCCAGAGTTTTTTCAGCCGGCAACGATTTCTGTTTCTTACGTCTTTCGCATACAGTCAGCCTCCAGCTTATTCTCTTGCCGGCCTTAACCGGATCCGAAGAGTTAGCCGTTTAGCGTTGTGTAGTTAATCGTCCGTAATAGGAGAAGCGGTTGCCGACTGCCGGCTTGGCCGAGTTTACAGAAGAACATTATACCATCTGGCATTATTTCCCTTTTTGCGTTTTTCACGTTGTTGGCCCCCTCCAGCTTATTCTCTTGCCGGCCTTAACCGGATCCGAAGAGTTAACCGTTTAGGGGTTAGTCACGCTACACGGCCGCTAAAGGCAAACTTGCCGGCTGCCGGAAGGACCGGAAAGAAATTGCGGAAAAAGTTGCAAAAAACTGCTCATGTGCTCATCATTCTCATTTCTTTATTGATAGCATAGGTGATACATACATGGTTCTTTCTCAGGTGTAGAATCGACGCAAGAGTGACGCGTTCCATGGCCTTTCCGTTTCATTGCCTTCCTTGTCCATCGTGTCCTTCTTGCGTTCGCGGGCGTCGATCAAGTAGTAGGCGTCATTGATGAGCGCTTTGCTTACGATGAATGGTCCTTCCCATGGCGATGAGAGCTTGTGCATATTCTTGGTATCCTGGATGAGCCGGAGCACGAGGTCGCCTTCGCGAAAGCGGACATGCTTGACGCGCCGACTGTGGTAGTTGCGTAGTTGTTGCTGGTACATCGCTGACCTTGACTCGGCAATCTGGCGTGCTTCCTCGAGCAGGTCCATTCCATCCTCGTAGGCTTGCTTAGCTTGTGCTTCGGTGTACAGCACGATCCGGGGCGCGTCGTGCTCGATGTCCGTTGGCATGACGGCTTCAGCCCCATGGACGAGGAAGAAGGGGGTGAAGCCGGTTGAGCGATTCGGTGTCGTCCTTAGGCTCCAGAGGACGGAAGGTAGTTCTTCTTCCCACGCGCCGGCTGCTCGCTCGAGCGGTTCGAGCAACCGAGGCTTGATGCCGGATAGGATGAGGCCGTTTGCCCGCTCGACCTGCCCATTTGACTGTGGGTGTGCAACAGAGGCCACGTCGAGCCGGATGCCGGTCCTGCCGCAGAACTTGGCGAATTCTCCCTTGACGAAGTTCGACCCGTTGTCCGTGATGATGCTGTTGGGGTATCCGAAGCGGTGGATGATGCTTTTGAAGAACTTGACTGCTGTTGG
The DNA here is from genome assembly GCA_012064385.1 of Puccinellia tenuiflora. NCBI lineage: Eukaryota > Viridiplantae > Streptophyta > Magnoliopsida > Poales > Poaceae > Puccinellia > Puccinellia tenuiflora. The sequence continues at coordinate 91,098 of QRDG01001528.1, forward strand.
TCCATCCAGTTTCTTAATCGGCTTAGCTTCAATCCACTTCGTGAATTTGTCGACTGCTACCAGCAGGTGTGTCATGCCTCCGCTGGATCTTCTCAACGGGCCTGTCGGCACAGTGGAAACCAGGGTACCACGGGCCGGCCTGCCAGGGCCCACAAGACCCTTTGGATGATTTTCGCTAAGGACCAGGCTCTCCAAGCCTGGCAAGCTTCGCGAGGTTTTCTCCCCTCGCGAAGGGTTTTTTTCTCCTCACCAAGGGTTCTTTCCCTCGGCGAGGAATCGCTCCTCGACAAGGCGTCTCCGACGCCGCCCACAATTCTACTAAGGACCAAGCTGAAGGGCTTGGCGAGGCCTTTCGCCTCGCGAAGCGCCCTCCTCGTGAAGCCATCTCCGCCCCCGCGGCAGAGCGCACATGGGCTCTGCGCCGGGTGCAGAGTGACGCGCGTGCCTACGCGCGATGACGACAACGCCGCAGTTGCCGTTTCCATGTATAAAGCAGTCAACAAAGCGGAGCCAAGCAAAGCGGACAACGAGTATTGCCTCTTTGGTGACAAGGGAACAGTCTGCAGCTACGCTCCAAGGACGACGTCATTGTGGGTCACCTCCCACCTCGGCAAGCGCCAGCCCGCCGTCCAGCTGGTCGGTGCCCCTTTTCAGCTTTGGTGACGCCGTTCCCCTGCCGTGGACCGCGTCCACAATCTTTACCTTTATGGTAGACCTCACCTTTACGGTGCACCGCGCCTCCTCCTTCGTCGCCATGTGGAAGCCCTTCCCGCCCAAATGTTTGGGCAGAAGAGGCCCGGGGCGCCTATAAAAGGAGGGGAGGCACGCTTGTGCAAAGGGTTCCGAGATTGCAGAGTCAAAAACCCTAGATCTACAGACTAGCAAGTAGCCATTGTTAACCACCTTGAGCTCGACAAGCTCTCCCCTTGTACTGTAAACTCTCCAAGCAGTGCAATACACCATAGCAGGACGTAGGGGTTTTACCTCCACAAGAGGGCCCTGAACCTGGGTAATACCTTGTGTCCATCTCTGCAGTGTCGTCCGCAGCGAGCCTGACGAGCACCGTCGCCGGAGCACGTTGTGGATTGTTTGACTCCGTGTTCAGCCCCTTACACGATACCTTGGAGACACCCCTAGTTCCTGGGGACAATCTCCGACATCTGGCGCGCCAGGTAGGGGGCTGAGGCGCGTCTTCATCCTCGACACAGCCATGGCCGGTTCTCGTGCCGAACGTCTCGCTCGCCGGACGGCTAGCGCCTCCACCGCTCCCGCAGGCCGCCCGCGTGGCCGCCCGCGTGGGGGCTCTGCTCCGGAGCGCCGCGTCGACCCCGAGCCCCGCGTCGAGCACCCCGACGACGACGACATCGACCACGCTGAGGACGACCTCGGCGAGGAGGAGGCCTCCTCCCTGCCCCCGTCGCGGGACCGTGCTGCCTCCTCGCTGGGCCGTCCCGCGCCCAGCCCAGCGACTGCGCTCCTCATGGCGCAGGAGCTGCTGCAGTACCGCCCCACGCCGGCGGCCCAGGAGGCCTGGCTCAACCGTGTTGTCGAGCTCATCGGCGCCGCTCGCGCTGCGGCGCCTGCGTCGTCTTGTTCCCTGGTTCCTTCTGCGCTCGTGGGGGACGTGGCGCACGGCGCTCCTCCCGCGCCTCCTCTTCAACCCACACCCGCCCCGGCTCCACCGGTTGCACCGCAACCTGCTCCAGCGGGGGCTCCCCCTCGCGACGGTCGCGCTGCGTCGCACGCGTCATCGCCGCATGACTGCCAGATCGTGCAGCGAGCCCCTGAGGACGCACGCGTGAGCATCGAGCGCGGGCAAGAACGCCGCAACCGCGCCGTCCAGGACATCGCCACCGCCGGGCGCCACCTTCGTGCCACTCTTGCCAACGGCACGGTCACCTACGGCACGACGGCCGCGTTTACTCGCAGCCTTCGTCGCGTCGTCTGGCCAGTCAAGTTCAGGCCGGACCTCCCTCCGCGCTACGACGGCAAGAACAACCCCCTAGAGTTCCTGCAGCTCTACTCTTTGGCCATCCAGGCCGCCGGGGGCGACGACAAGGTCATGGCGAACTGGTTCCCTATGGCCCTCAAGGACTCTGCGTCCTCATGGCTCACCAACCTCCCCGCCGAGTCCGTCAACTCTTGGGAGGAGCTCTGCCGGTGCTTCGTCGCCAACTTCAAGGGCACGTATGAGCGCGGCCTCACCTACAATGACCTCCGCGCCGTGCGTCAGAAGCCCGGCGAGACCCTCCGTAAGTACATCCAGCGCTTCAGCCAAGTGCGCAACAAGATCCCCAACGCCACCGACGCACAGGTCATTTCGGCTTTCCAGGCTGGGGTCACAGACGTGCAGATGCTCGAGAAGCTCGGCATCCACGACAACATCACCACCGTCGTCAAGCTTTTCGACTTGGCGGACAAGTGCGCCAAGGCTGAAGAGGGCCGCTTGTTCGTCAAGAACGAGCCAGGGAACCCCGCCGAGGGGTCCAAAAAGAAGAAATCCTCTGAGAAGCGCAAGACTACTGCGGTCCTCGCGGCAGAGCCTGACGCCAAGCAGTCTCGCCAAGCTGCTACTCCAGCCGCAGGACCTGAGAAGAAGGATGATCGCCCTTTCTGCATCTACCACAACAGGCACTCTCACGCCACCGAGGACTGCTTCGACATCAAGAGGCTTCGCGAGGCTCGCGAGGCCCGCGAGGCAAACGGAGGCCGCGGAGGCCGCGGCGGAGGCCGCAGCGGCCGCGGGGGGCGACGCTGGAACAACAACTACAACGACAACTACCAGCAGAACCCCCAGGCCAATGCTGCCCAGCCCGCAAACGACAACCTGCCTGCCGAGGCTGACGAAGGCTACCAGGTGCCTCGCGGGGCAGCTTGTATCCTTGGCGGGGCTCAGGCCCCTCGCTCCAACCGCCACTTCAAGCAACTCGCTCGCGAGGTCGCGGCAGCCCTCCCTAGAGTCGAGGCCTCCAGGCCCCTCAAGTGGTCCCAGTGCCCCATTACTTTCGACTCCGGCGATCACCCCAAGTCCACCTCAACCGTTGGCACCATCCCGTTGGTCTGCACCCCCACCATCAACAATATCGCCGTCTCTAAGACGCTCATTGATGGGGGTGCCGGCCTCAACGTCATCTCCGTCGAGACATTCGAGAAGCTGCAGGTGCCCTACGAGCGGCTCATTCCTACCAGGCCCTTCTCGGGAGTGACAGAGGGTCTTACCACCCCCTTGGGGCAGGTGAGGCTCGCCGTCACTTTCGGCACCCAGCCCAACTACCGCACCGAGCTGATCGACTTCGACGTCGCGCACATCGGCCTACCCTACAATGCCATACTCGGCTACCCCGCCCTCGCCAAGTTCATGGCAGTGACCCACCACGCCTACAACCTCGTCAAGCTCCCTGGCTCGGGTGGCACCATTGTCATCCGCGGCGTGGTCTCGGACGCCCTGTACGCTGCGCAGGCGGCCTACAAGGCTGCCGCGGTGGCGTCACCCGCCGACGAGGACGAGGAACCCCTCCCGAGGCCCCCCGCGAAGAAGAAGTAGCTGTTCTCCCAGGAGAAGGCCGCGACAAAACAAGTGTCTCTGGAGGCGAGTGGCTCGGGGGCTTGCGTCGCCATCGGCGCCAACCTGCCTCCTAAGTAGGGGAGCGCGCTCCCGGAGGAGCGACACTTCGTCATCAAAGAAGAAAAACTCCTGGCCACGCCAGTGTAATGAACACCTATTTCAGGTCATTCTGAACCTTTGCGCATCGCGCCAGCATGTTTTGCGACTTCGGCAAAGCTGTTATTACTATTTATTCTCGCTCGTATGATCCCTCCTGTGCATCTCACGAGCGGGGGCTAGCAGGGTGCCATGCCACGGGAGCATCCCGGCAGCGCCTAAAACCCAAGGGATCCGAGCTCTGAACTTGCGGGTCAGCTCTCATGCATGTCAACTCCCAAGGAGCTCTGAACTCATGGGCCAGCTCCCGCGCACGTCAACTCACCAAGGATCACCAAAACCTTGGTGCCTGTTTCTCCTCGCGAGACGTACATGAAGGAACCGACGAGCACCATAAGTTTCCTTAGCTATCTATTGCTTGTGGGTATGCCTATATTCTCCAAGTGCAGGAAAACAGGCTCTCCAAGCCTCAGGCACCCACTTCAAGGTAACGATGCCTCGCCAGGGAGCCAACACCCTCTTCAAAGCAAAAGCGCCTCGTCAAGCTAAGTGCAAGAACTTGGTAGAATTTCCTCTTGCTGGTCTTTGCTCCTCGAGTCTCTTTTCTCTCTCCCACGCCTCATGGGCTGCTTGCACGTCAAAGGGGAGCCCCAAGCGTCGCGCTTCGCGGAGCTCTTACCTCTTGAGGCCTCACTCACCCCCCGGACTTGTGGAGCACTGACTCGCATATACCGAAACGGCGGTGGTGTAGCGCTAAGAGAGGGTCCTAAGACGTAGAGCGGAAAAAGACATGAGGGGAAAAGACAAAGGCCACCCGAGGGGCATTCATAAGCACGTCTCAAAGCTAAAAGCAAGTTGTTATAAAAGTTATTACAATCGAAATGCCACGATAAATGTGCCTCATGCGCGCCCAGCTACAGGAAGGAGTTCAGGCCGTTGCGCCTCCCGAGGTCCCCGCTCCATCCGCGCCAGCTCCAGCTCCCAGTGCGTCTCCTTCGCCGTCGCCATCATCTTCATCGACCAAGACTTGGTCGTACTTCTTGGCGAGCACCTCAGCGGCCTCCCCCGCTTTGCTGCGGATCTCGACCGGCTCCATCACGGCCTCGAGGTTGAACGAGGGCCAGAGCTTCAGGAGGTTGCTGAAGACGCGGCTGATGGCTAGGACGAGGAGATCGCGGCTCTCCGCCACAACGCGCTCGTCGAAGCGTTTCGCGACCTTTTCAATCTCCTTGAGAAATTGCCCGAAGAATTGCGCGTGCGCCGCCTCGTCGTTGACCCCTCCGACGGGAAGGTGGGGGACCTCGATCCTCAAGTTGTCCCCGATGGCGTTCGCGCGGCGAACCAACTCGTGGAGCATGAGCTTGCGCTGGCGCGTCATGGCCCGGTTGTGCCGCGCAGAGTCCTGCGCTTGCTCTGCGCGGTCCGCGGCCGGTCCCACCTGTTGCTGGAGGTCGCTCAGGTCAGCCTTCAGGGTGGCAATCTCCTCCTTCGCGCGAGCCAGCGCCTCCTGGGCGTGCTGAAGGCTGGAGATCAATGCCTTCTCCGACTCCTCGAGCCCCTCGATCCGATGCAGGAACTCGTTGCGTTTCATCGTGAAGCGCTCTTCCTGCTTCGTGGCCTTGGTGGCATAGTCATTGGCGAGGCTCTCGCGGACGCGCTCAACCCTGGCGTCGGCCTCCTCCTGGGTGCTCTTCTGCTTCATCGCGAGGTCAGCGTTGGCTTTGTCGTGGCGCTCCTTGCGGGTGGCCTCGCTCCTGGCCACCGAGTTCTCACGCTCCTGCAGCAGCCCCTCGCGGGTGGCCTGCTCCTCCTCCAGAGAATGGACCTGTTCTTCGCGCCGGTCCAGCTCTTTCTCCCGGAGGGAGAGCTCTTCCTCGCGTTTCTTCAGCCCGATCTCGCGAGGCGATAACTGCCCCTCGCGGGCGTCTAGCTGCTCGCGCAGCTCCCTCAAGAGGGTCCTCGCGGCCTCGGACTCGTTGGCGAACTTCTCTTCGCGCGCCGCCAGCTCCTGGTGCTTGGCGGTGGTGTCCGACTCCAGCGCCGCCCGGGCAGCGTCCAGTTGGTTCATGACCTCGGCCGCCTCCCGCTTGACGCTGTCGCGGGTCTCCTTCGCGAAGCGCATCGCTTCTTCGCGCACCGTCTTCGCCGCCGCGTCCTGCCGGCGGCACATTTCCACCCGCTCGTGGAGAAGGGCCCAGCCGTCGGCAAGCCTCGTCCGCTCCCTCTCCCTGGCGAGATCTTCCTTGGCGAGCTGCGCCGCCAGCTCGTCAAGTGCCTGCCGCGATTGGCGGAGGACAACGTCACGACGAACCGCGCGAGGGCGCGGCTTGCCCAGCACCAAGACCCCTGCATCCCTGTGGGGCGCGGAGGCCTCGGCGCTCGTCGAGGCGCCTAGGGCATCCTGCCCTGAACTCGTAGCGGCCCCTGCCGCGGCATGGGGGCTCGTGGAGGCGTCTCCCTCGCCGCCCGCATCGAGAGCCCTCAGGGGGCTGGGCATCTCCACGCCCCTGGCCCCTCTGTCTCCCGCTCTTCAGGGGCGCTCCCCACCCCCTCCGTGGTGGCCGCATCTGCCGTGGCCGCGGGAGTCCCTGCCCTCCTTGTGGAGGCCTCCCTTGCCGATGGGGGCGACTCCGCAATGATCTCTTCGTCCACGTCCTCTTCTTCCGCGCGGTGCTCCGCCGCTGGAGGAGTAGCCGCCCGAGCAGGCGGAGGCGTCGCCAGCTCGATCACCTCCTCCACGCGGTGCTCAACCGTGGGGGGAGAGGCAGCCCTAGCTGGGGGTGACGCCGCCTCTTCAATCATCACCACCTCCACGCGGTGCTCGCCCGCGGGAGGAGCTGACTCCTGCTGCTGCCCGGCAGCCGCTTGCCGAGGCTCGTCAGCCGAATGCTGCAGCTCGACGGCCGCCTGCTGCGACTCGTCGGCCACAGGTGTCTCGGCAGTGCGGGCGATCTCCCCGAGCTTGCGGAGTCGCCGCTTTTTCGGCGCCGCGGGTACACTGAAAAACACAGCAAGCAAAATCCTTCAGGAGGGGATTCGCAGAAGTAAACGCTGAGAGAAAAGGAAAGAGCCAAACTCACTCGTCGACCGCTCTCCACACCCTCTTCTTCCCCTTGGGCGGCTGGAGAGTGCTCGCTCCGGCCTGCTCGTGGGGCGCCTCTACCTTTTTGCGAGGAGCCCCTCTCGAGGCGACCCCAGCGTCACTGTCGTGGACCTTGGTGTGAGGCTCGCGGCGTCCTCCCCCGCTGCTGTTCCCCTCCTCAGCGGGGCGCTGGGAGCGAGCCACGTGAAAGGCGCCCCCGTCGTCGCTGGAAGAGATCTCCTGGAGGTCCTCGGTAGGCGGCGCGTTCCTTGAGCCTGCGTCGCCTCCCGAGGGGTCTGCACCCCTTGAAGCCTCGTCCTCCTCAGACGCTTCGTCCTCGTCGGGCTCCAGCGCGTCGCCCTCCTGCTCTTGTTCCGCCGCCCACGGGTTGCGGTGGGGCCCAACGAGCCTTGCGGGCCTGATACCCCATTCGTGGAAGTGGGGCAGGAGCTTGCGGGCTTCGCGAACTCGCTCCTCCGTGTAGGCGAACAGCGGCAAGGCGTCGTCGTCGCTTGGGGCTGGAATGGACGTCGTGGCGAAGAGGACTTTCATGATCCGCTTCGTCTCGTCCGAAGTGAAGTCGCCAGGGCTGAGGCGCATCCTGTCGTCCGGGCCCGAATAGGTCCACATCGGCTTCGAGTGCCACTGGAGAGGAGCAATGCGGCGCGAAACGAAGTCCATCGCCACCATCCGGCCGGTGAGCCCGGCCTCGCGGAGCACCTGTATACGCTCGTATACTGCCTCAAGCTTGGGACCCTCAAATTCACCGCTCGCCCAGCTCGCCCACTTCCTCGGGGGCGCCACGGGAACCTCCAGGTGGCGGTTCGACAACTTGGTGCCGACAAAAACCCACTTCTCACGGAATTTCTCCACTTTCTTCGTCACCTCGGTGATGGCGTTCTCACCCTGCCACGCGATGGGGATGTACCCTTCACTCCTGGCAGCAGCGATGCGAAAGGAGACGCATCCAAGTCATTCGTTCGACTTGGTGCTCCGGAGGGAGTAGAAGCTCCGGAAGAGCGCCACCGAGGGACGGACGCCAACATACGCCTCGCAGAGGTAGGCGAAGATGGCGAGAATGAGCACAGAGTTTGGGTGGAGATGGAGCAGCTGGATTCGGTATGCCTCAAGGACCCCTAGAAGAAAGCTGGAGAAGGGAGGAACGAAGCCAGCAAAGAGTGTGTGGAAGAAGATGGGGTGGAACCCCGCGCCGACCCTGCTGCTGCCGGGCGCTATGTTGGTGGCGCCGAGCTCATGGGTGTTGGAGGCCACCAGGAGCCGCACCTTGGAAACTGTCGCCGCGTTGATAAGGGACTCGGGCATTGTCCCCTGGGGCGCGGCGTCTCGCGCCGCCGCCTCCGGCGCTGCGTCCCGCGCCGTCGCTGCCGACGAGCTCGCCTGAGCAGTGGCCTTGCCCTTCAAGTCGGTGGCTGCTCTCTTGGGTGCCATGGTCGCCGGAGGGGAAGAAGAGTGCTCTGGAGATTGGAGCTCTCTGGAGAGTTTGGAGGCGTGGGGAGAAGTGTGCGGAGGAGTTACGGGAGAAGTAATGGGCGCCGCCTGCGCGCCCAGGCTTTATTGACCAGCACTCGAGTCGTGGCGGGCCCCGCCACGTCGCCCGTTGGAGTCGAGGAGGTCGTGGCCGCGGGCGCAACCGCTGCGTGACACGTGTTGCGGCCCTGCCAGGCATCTTTGGCCCCTCGACGCTTCGCCTTCGTCATGGGCCTCGGCGTGCCCATCGCGGGCCCGGGGGCTACTGTCGGCATAGTGGAAACCAGGGTACCACGGGCCGGCCTGCCAGGGCCCACAAGACCCTTTGGATGATTTTCGCTAAGGACCAGGCTCTCCAAGCCTGGCAAGCTTCGCGAGGTTTTCTCCCCTCGCGAAGGGTTTTTTTCTCCTCACCAAAGGTTCTTTCCCTCGGCGAGGAATCGCTCCTCGACAAGGCGTCTCCGACGCCGCCCACAATTCTACTAAGGACCAAGCTGAAGGGCTTGGCGAGGCCTTTCGCCTCGCGAAGCGCCCTCCTCGTGAAGCCATCTCCGCCCCCGCGGCAGAGCGCACATGGGCTCTGCGCCGGGTGCAGAGTGACGCGCGTGCCTACGCGCGATGACGACAACGCCGCAGTTGCCGTTTCCATGTATAAAGCAGTCAACAAAGCGGAGCCAAGCAAAGCGGACAACGAGTATTGCCTATTTGGTGACAAGGGAACAGTCTGCAGCTACGCTCCAAGGACGACGTCATTGTGGGTCACCTCCCACCTCGGCAAGCGCCAGCCCGCCGTCCAGCTGGTCGGTGCCCCTTTTCAGCTTTGGTGACGCCGTTCCCCTGCCGTGGACCGCGTCCACGATCTTTACCTTTATGGTAGACCTCACCTTTACGGTGCACCGCGCCTCCTCCTTCGTCGCCATGTGGAAGCCCTTCCCGCCCAAATGTTTGGGCAGAAGAGGCCCGGGGCGCCTATAAAAGGAGGGGAGGCACGCTTGTGCAAAGGGTTCCGAGATTGCAGAGTCAAAAACCCTAGATCTACAGACTAGCAAGTAGCCATTGTTAACCACCTTGAGCTCGACAAGCTCTCCCCTTGTACTGTAAACTCTCCAAGCAGTGCAATACACCATAGCAGGACGTAGGGGTTTTACCTCCACAAGAGGGCCCTGAACCTGGGTAATACCTTGTGTCCATCTCTGCAGTGTCGTCCGCAGCGAGCCTGACGAGCACCATCGCCGGAGCACGTTGTGGATTGTTTGACTCCGTGTTCAGCCCCTTACACGATACCTTGGAGACACCCCTAGTTCCTGGGGACAATCTCCGACAGGGCCGACCATGTCGAGTCCCCAGACGGCAAACGGCCAAGTGATAGGAATCGTCTTGAGTGCTGAAGCCGGCGTGTGCTTCTGCGTCGCGAATCGCTGACAACCATTACAGAGCCGGACCAGCTGGTTTGCGTCCGCCAGCGTAGTCGGCCAATAGAACCCGTGCCTGAACGCCTTAGCCACAATTGCCCTTGAGGATGCGTGATGACCGCATTCGCCTTGATGGATTTCTTTGAGTATCTTGATTCCTTCTTCTTGGTTCACACAGCGCTGGAATATCCCAGAGACACTGCACTTGTATAGCTCGTTGTTGATCATGGTGTAAGCACTTGCCCGGCGTTTGATTTGCCTGGCGGTGAGCTCGTCCGCCGGGAGCTCGTTGTTGGCGAGGTAGGCGAGGAAGGGTTGGGTCCATGGCGGAGCTTCTTCAATGGAGAGGACCTCGACGGATTCCGTCTCATCTAGAGCCGGCCCAGCCGACTCCGCGCCAGGCGGCATCCGGATGGAGTCGGAGCCGGGACACGGCGTGATGGATGGCTTGTAAAGCTTCTCGAGGGCGATGCCGGGTGGGATTTCCTCGCGGAGAGAGCCAATGTTCGCCAAAGTGTCGGCCGCCTCGTTGTTAGAGCGGTGTATATGGTGAAATTCGCATCCGTCGAAGCATCCCGCGAGCTGCTGGACGAAGAAGCGGTAGGCGGCCATGTTGGGGTCCTTGGCGTCCCAATGGCCAGTAGTTTGCTGGACCACCAAGTCGGAGTCGCCGTAGCAGAGGATCCGCTTGATGTTCATGGCCTTGGCGAGTTTGAGGCCATGTGCGAGAGCTTCATATTCAGCTACGTTGTTGGACGCCGTGAAGTGGATTTGTAGCACGTACTCGAGTCGGCCCCCCTTAGGTGAGGTGAGGACGACTCCGGCGCCGAGTCCCCAGTATCTTTTGGAACCATCGAAGTGCATGAGCCAATGCTCGCCGGAGTCGGGTGGCGGTGGAATGTGGTCCGTCTCCGTCCAGTCGGCTAGAAAATCAGCCAGCTCTTGTGACTTGATTGCCGTTCTTTTGTCATATTCGACTCCATGCGCCGTCAGGTTGATCGCCCATTTCGCGACTCGGCCGGTTGCGTCCTTGTTACCTATGATCTCGGCAAGCGGTGCGTCGCTTATCACTTTGATTGGATGCTCTTGAAAGTAGTGCTTCAGCTTCTTCGTGGCCATGTACACGCCATATACGAGCTTCTGGTAGTGTGGGTAATTCTGCTTTGACTGAGAGAGCACCTCGCTGAGGTAATAGATTGGCCGCTGAACCGGCCGCTGCTTGCCGGCTTCATCTCGTTCAACCACCAGGACGACGCTGACGACTCGGTTGGAGGCGGCAATGTACATAAGCATGGGCTCTTTTGGAGTCGGAGGTGCTAAGACAGGGGCGGTGGCCATCGCACGCTTGAGTTCCCTGAAGGCGGCGTCCGCCGCGTCGCTCCAGACGAACTTGTCAGTCTTCTTCAGTAGATGGTAGAGCGGGAGGGCTTTCTCGCCGAGCCGGCTGATGAAGCGGCTGAGGGATGCCAGGCAGCCAGTGAACCTCTAGATGTCCTTGACGCTTCTTGGCTGTCGCATGTTGTCGATGGCAGCGATTTTCTCCGGGTTGGCCTCGATCCCTCGTGCCGACACGAGGTAGCCGAGTAGCTGTCCGGCTGGAACGCCGAACACACACTTCTCCGGGTTGAGCTTCATCTGGAAGCGGCGCAGGTTGTCGAAGGTTTCTTTGAGGTCGGCGAGGAGGGTGTGCTTTTCCTTGGTTTTGATGACGACGTCGTCGACGTATGCGTGCGCGTTGCGACCGATCTGGTCGTGCAGGCATTTCTGCATGCAGCGCTGGTATGTTGCTCCCGCGTTCTTCAAGCCGAACGGCATGGTGGTGTAGCAGTACGGGCCGTAGGGGGTGATGAAGGCGGTCTTGAGCTGATCGTCCGGGTTCAGCGGAATTTGATGGTAGCCGGAGTAGGCGTCGAGGAGGGAGAGGAGGTCGCAGCCGGCCGTGGAGTCGATCACTTGGTCGATGCGCGGCAGTGCGAAGGGATCCTTGGGGCAGGCCTTGTTGAGGTGTGTGTAGTCGACACACATTCGCCATTTCTTGTTCTTCTTTTCCACCATCACTGGATTGGCTAGCCATTCCGTGTGTTGCACTTCTCTGATGAATCCAGCTGCGAGTAGCCGCGCTATCTCTTCTCCTATCAACTGTCTTCTTCCCTCTGCGAAGCGACGCATGGATTGCTTCACTGGCTTGGCGTCTGGGCGAACGTGTAGAGAGTGCTCGGCGAGTTCCCTCGGTACACCCGGCATGTCCTTGGGGGACCACGCGAAGATGTCCCGGTTCCCACGGAGGAACTCGACGAGCGTGCTTTCCTATTTGGGGTCCAGGCTCGCCCCCACGGTGACGAACTTGGACTTGTCGGTGTCGTCGAAGTAGACCTTCTTCGTGTCTCGCGCCGCCTGGAAGCTCGACTCGCCAGCCGTCTTGGCCGACTCCGGAATCTCCAGCTTCTCCTCGTTGGCCTTGCGCTTGAATTGCTTCATCTCCTCATTACAGACCATGGTCACGGCCACCTTCGCGCTGTCGGAGGCGCAGGCGATGTAGCGTTTGTAGTCTCCGGCGACGGTGATGATCCCGCGTGGGCCTGGTAGCTTCATCTTGAGGTAGGCGTAATGGGGTACCGCCATGAACCTGGCGAGCGCCGGCCGCCCGAGGATGGCGTGGTAGGCGCTGGAGTGGTCGACCACCTCGAAGGAGACAGTTTCGCGGCGGTGGTTGCTCTTGGTGCCGAATAGGACGTCCAGCCGGATGAGGCCCATGGATGAGCCGGCTCGCCCCGGCACGATGCCGTGGAAGACCGTCCGGCTCGGCGTCAGGCTGGACTCGGAGATCCCTAGCTTCTCCAGCGTGTCGCGGTAGAGGATGTTGATGCTGCTGCCCCCGTCAATGAGGACGCGTGAGAAGGTGCAAGCGCGCTTGGCGGAGATGATCATGGGCTCCAGGACTAAGGCATAGCCGCCTGGGTTGGGCATCAGCTCCGGGTGGTCGCCGCGGTCCCATGTGATTGGTTCCTGCGACCAGTTGAGGTACTGGGGGACAGGTGGAACCACCGCGTTCACCTCCTTGAACCGTTCGCGCCGGCTTCGCTTGTCGTCGCACTCGCTGACGAACACGACGTAGGCGGCATCCGGATTCTGGTAGCCGTCTGGACCCCTTGGAGGTGGAGCTGGAAGGCGCTCCCTCCTTTCTTCCTCGCGTTGGCGATCCTCGCGATTCCTATCTTCGCGTCGTCTGTCGTCGCGTCCTCGATCGTCCCGTCCGGCTTCATCCCGAGGCGGAGGCGGGTTTCGCCGCTCGTACGGTGGTGGCCTTGGGCGGCCGAGGGTGCATTGCCTGACGGTGTGGTTTGCTGGCCGGTCGCCATGGTTCCGGCACGGTTGATCGAGCAAGTAGTCGTAGTTGTTCCTCGCCCTTGTTCGGCGCATATCGCTGCTGGTCCTCATGCGGCGGTTGTCGAAGCCTCCTGCCGGCCTTCCCTCGGTTGTGGCGACGACCTTGGACTCGACGCGGTCGTCCGCGGACTTGCGCTTGCCAGCCGCGTCGGAGTCACGCCGGGTCGGTTTTCCTCCTTCTTGGTTCTCCGTCCGGCTGCGACGTGCAGCCGGCTCCGCCGTGATGATTCTTCCGGCTTCGTCGAGTCGGATCGGGTTGGTCATGCCCGCGTCGGCGGTGGCGTACTCGTCGGCGATTGCCATGAGCTCTGCCATGGTCTTTGGGCTCTTCCGCAGGAGCCGGTGCTTGAGCAGCGTCTGGTCCCGGCAGCCTTGGATGAAGTACTGGACGGCTTGGAGCTCGAGAACTCCCTCGCAGGAGTTGCGAAGGCTTGTCCATCGGGTGAGGTAGGCTCGGTCCGACTCGCCGTCCTTCTTCTTGCACAGCGCGAGCAGCTGTGCGTTGCCGGGGCGCAAATAGGTGCCGGTGAAATTGCGGTTGAACACTTCCTCGAAGTCCAGCCAGCTGTTGACGCTCTCCTTCGGAAGGCTGTTGAGCCAAGTCCGTGCCGATCCCTGGAGCATGAGTGGCACGTAGCGCACGGCCACCCGCTTGTTGCCGCCTGCGATGTTGACCGCCGTGACGTAGTCGGCGAGCCAGTCCTCCGGCTTCGCGGTGCCGTTGTACTTGGGAGTGTCCCTGGGAAGGGTGAATCCCTTCGGGAATCGCTTGCTCCGGATGCGGGGTCCGAAACAGCGATGGGCGACGATGTCTTCTTCCTCAATGATGCTTGACATCTTGAGCACGTCGATGCGGTGGCGTGCGTCGTCGTTGGTTTCGGGTCCCAGCGGCCCCAGGCGTTCGTCGATGGTGACTTTGTGGCCGACTCGCTCCTTTACGTTCCGTCCGGCTCGAGGCTCGCTCCGGTTGCCGTCCTCGCGTCGTCCAGCCGGATCGCGGCCGTGATCACGAGGATGCGAGCTCGCGCTCCCCTCGCGATGAACTCGTGTTTGCTTGTCCTTCGCCCTTCCGCGGCTCGTGGATGACGCCTCAGCGCCTTGCTTGGACTTGCCAGCTGCATCGTAGCCTGGAGGCGGCTCGTGATGCTCACGGCTCGCCGTTATCTCGGTTTCGCGTTGCTGCCGGTTGGCCGCAGCGATGAGCTCCTGGACTCGGCGCGCTTGCTGGCGTAGCTCCTCGCCTTGGAGATGGGGTAGTTCTGCTGCGGCCGCCTCCGCAGCCTTCATGTTTTGCACCGGGTTGCTGTATTTGGGCAGGATGATGTCCGAATGCTCGTGCGGCTGGCCAGCACGGTTCAGGACGCCTCCGAGATCCCCTCCTTTGCGTCGGACTTCATTCAGCTTCTCCGTGTTGCCCCTTGTCGGCTCGAAACCGTGGACGGTGTTATACTCGCGCATCGTAGCGTTGAGTCGGCGCTGCGTGGATGCGAGGTGAAGAGCCTTGTCGAGTATCTGTTGACGCATCCTCTCGAGTTCAGCCGCCGCCTTGGCCGGATCCGCACCCGGCATGATGGGGGTGCTTAGCAGCTCGAAGTCGGCCTCTAGATTGCACTGGAAACGAGAAGGTTCGCCTGCTTCATGAACAGTAGCGGCGACGGGGCCTCCTGCCGCCGCGTGCTCGACCATGTGCACCTCGGCGTAGACGTTGAGCTTGGCGACGTCACGGTCCGCGTCATCGGAATTGATGTAGCCGAAGGCGGAGTCGCCGTTGCAGGTGCTGGCGTCGAAGATCGAAGGAGCCAAGCTAGAGTAGACCACCTCCGGGTACTCCTGGGCGGCGACGGCGACGTAGACGTGCAAATCGCCAAGGGTGACGACCGCTCCTCCGCTAGCGACATCCACGTCGGCGAAGCTGTTGGTGTTGTCGAGGACGCAGCCGACGGAGCCGATGGAGAGCACGAGGCTGGAGATGACCCGCCGACCATCTACAGTCCGGGATCCCGCACAGAACGTGCCTCCGCTCGCCGCTAGCCCCACGGTGGACGCCAAATGTCGTGGTGGGTTGCACGGCATATCCATCAGAGACGAAAAAGAGTGTGGGGCAGGCGACGATCGGATGCTCGCGCGGGATTGGGCAACAAGCACGCAAACACACGCTAGTTACCCAGGTTCGGGGCCCTCTTGTGGAGGTAACACCCCTACGTCCTGCTCTTCTTGTTCTTATTGCTTGATCACTGAATCGGACTACAGAGGTGCTCCTAGAGCTGTTTCGGGTGGCAGCCGGCTGGAGATCCTAGCCGGCTGGAGGTTGAAGATGATGCTATCTGTCTCCTCACGTGATTCACCTGCCTCGCGCAGGAGGCCCCTGCATGCTTTATATAGGCAGCATCTAGGGTTTCTAGGTTACAGGGAAGTTACATGTTTGCCCCTATGACGTCACTACGGTCTCGAGCCGGCTGGAGCTTGTTGTCATGATTAGGTACAGGAGATGCCCGACAGTGAGTACTGTTCGCCAGGAGCGGTTACGCGGTCTGGGCCCACCCGTACGGAGTTGTCGGTTGTTCGCGTCCGGCTCCAGCCTAGCCGGCCGTCCGCCTCCGGGTAGACGCAGGCGGCCTGCTTCAGGCGGCTGGCTTCAGGCGGCACTTGGAGTCTTGAAGAAATGGACCTTCTTGGGATATCCGGGGTTCATATCCCCGACAGCTCCGGCGACCCACAAACGGCGGCGTTGCCTCTCCCGGGCAGCTCGCATCCGCACGCACCCCACGCGCTTACCCGCGCATCCCGAATCGCGGTGGCGCGACGCCGGCGTGCGATTTCTTCTCCTGTACGCGCGCTCGCGCCGCCGAGCACGGGTCGCCGCAGCGAGCGACCAGGGCAAGACATCAACCTGAGGCGACGCTGGACTCGGCGGCGGAGCAGCTCAGCCAGCTGCTCGCACCGCCGGCCCGCCGCCGCGCGCCGTGCTGCGGGCGGGAGGAGAAGCTGGCCGGTGCACATCCTCGGCGCTCACCGTTGCCGCTCGCGCCGGTGCTCCGGCTTTCTCCGTCGCTACAGAGATGGAAACGAGGACGACATGCCGAGGTACGCCGCCGCCGATTTACCGTCTGCCAGCCCCCATCTTTTCATATTCCTTGCACTTTCTCATCCTCTTCCTCCCTAACAGCAGGAGGACCACGACCATGAGCAGGAGCAGCCGCAGAAATGCACGAGGAGACTGCCGTGGCGTCGCGAGTGGTCGTCAGCTAGATCCTGGCGGGACGCTTATCCTTGGGCAAGCAACGGATCTACACCAGCCACCTCGCAATCTTCGCATCATCTCCATGTATAAGATCCTTACTTTCTCTTTCAAACTCCTCCACTGTGATTTATGATATATTCGTGGCATAGGATAGGCAATTAAAGAAATTCCGATTCATACTGTTACTAATTTGTTTTCATGGTTTAGGATGAAAGCTTACATCTTAGTTTTGATTTATAAGGTGTGTGTTGATGCTTTCAGTTTGGATTCGCAAGGTGTGCTCCTCTCCGATCTGTTCCTATTTATGCTTTTTGTTATTCAATATTAATATTTGTTCTTATTACTAATGAAACATCATGTATCAAGGTGTACCAAATCGGGCCAGCTCTATTGTTGTGAGGAGAGACACCGATGCAGAAGGTAAGGTATATGTTCTACCTATCACCACCATTTCCCTGATGTAATTTGACGAGGATTATTGCCTTCTTTTTGTTGTCTGGCCTAAGTTCCTCCTCTGAAAATGAATTCAGCATATGGTCACTCATGCATCTATGTAAACCATCCGGTTCCCATTTATCTTTAAGACTCATACATGTGCTAAACTCCCAGATGACTATTAATTGGTATATTATCATCAGTTTGGATAACCAAGAAAATTCCGTTATGTTTCCATTTTCTAATCAATTGCCTGTAGTTGTGTGTTTGCTAATGATCATTAAAGTTGTGAAGGATTCTGATCCCATGGTGTTTGCAGCACTGTCACCGGCGTCGTTGACCTCGAGAAGGGCACCCCAACCGTCAGTGCTCCAGGTTCAGTTCCACTAAAGGTAATTTTCCTTTCATTTTGCCTCACTTGCAATCTTTTGAGCATTATTGGATTTCGAGGTGTATTTTCAGTGAACACTATCTTTGCATCTCGGTATTTCTTATAATGTGTCAAGATAGATCATTTGTTGTATTGGCATCAAGAATGTGCAATATCTGTCAACATGAGCTCCCAGTTTTTAATTTGATGATCTTGCTGTTAATTTTTGATATATATAATATGCTTTCTACTCCTTCGGCTAAATAAATGTGCAAATGCGTTTGAAGCACAATTAAATCTTTGTAAATTGGTGGTATTGCTTTTAATTTTTGGTATCTATAATATGCTTTCTACTCCTTCGGCTACACAAATGCGCAAATGCGTTCGATGGGTAATAAAAAAAGCACAATTAAATGTTAAGCAATCCCACTTCTATGAATACATCACTTCTTCAAAGCTAGGTTTAATACTGATCTTGGCTGAGTTGCCTCACCTCATGCTATGTTTTTTTTGTTTGTAAAACACACCATGATGATTCAGGGATTTGGCTGCTCATTAGTTGTGTTTTTGAATGATAATTTCAGTTGATTCTTTATGCCTTGAAAATATAGGATCGGAAAATAGATCCAAACACCCATTTGCTGTGATTATTCTGGTCTGTTCATCTCATTTCCATGATTTGCCAAAATTTTCTTTTCTTATTAACGGTGTGTGTTCCACAGTTTCTCTCTGAAGAAATACAGCATGTCGTATAATCCTGTTTCTGAAGGACACAGAAAAATATTTGGGAAAAATGAGTCTGAACAAGCTTGGACATTTCTTAGCAGAAGCATATGCTTTTATAATTGGTTCTCATATCCAGATTGACAGCTGCAAAGAGGAGGTATTGTTTCTGAAGTTTTTTCTGTATTATACTCTTGTTGTGTTGTTGTCTGCTGAAACATGGGACTATCGCCCAATTATGGTTGCCCCTATATGTCTCACCCTTTTCATGGAGGAAGGAGAAGCTTGCTGCTTTTTTGGGTAAAATTTTCCCATTTTAGTACATAGTCAGACACATGTATTCAACTTCCTTGTGTTCCTGTTGCTAGATCTGTTGTCTCTAGAAGCATTAAACTGTGTCACTGTCAAATTTCGGCAACTGTGATATCTATCAATTTCATTTTGAGTTAGCTCTATAAAATTTGTGCAACATGGTCATTTTTCCGAATTTTCTGTGGTATTAAGGTCAACATGATCTTATTATTAATATGAGGACAACTGGAAAGATGTCTTGAATGAGATGTAGTTCTTTATTTCACTCAGTTATTTATACCTATATTCTATAGGAGATGAGATAGCACAAGATGCTTGCGGAATCTGGTAATTTCTGGTTTAACTTTGAGTCTTTCTCTGGCCCTAGGGCAGAGCGTGTTGTTAGCTGCTGGACCTAAAAAGTAAGAAATCAATACACATCAGGTCTCACCTTTGGATTTTTGCTGCAATTAAATTGGGTTTCGCTGCTGTGGGACTCCTTTGTTTTGGTGTATTTTGGTTAAGGCACAGTAGTAAATTGTTGCATGCAAGGGTAATGTGGTGGTTCGTTATTTCTATCTTTAGATGATGCAAGCCCATCAGGTGATATGTCATTGATTTTATATCTCATGACTGAAACCGGGGACCTTTTACGGGAAATCATTTGCCGTTTACCTCAGTATCAAAGATTCTTGGAGCGGCAAGGAACTCATGTGATTCATGGCATATAGGTAATCTGATGATAAAAAAATGTTGTATACATTGTAAAGTAAGCATAGTTTACAAAAATCACCGTTGAGTAATTTTCCCTCCATAAATGGTCTAATACAGTAATCTTAGATTTTGGTCTCTACATTGTTTTCAAGCAATATTGTTGAAATTCTCTCATAAACTGTAGTGCACTTCACCCCATTTAATTAATCCATATTGTATGTTCATAGGTAAATGATATTTATCTTAGAATATTTTGTGCAGCAGCCGCATGTTTGTTTTCTGCATTACTATGTCGTGCTATATTACCTGTCAATACTAAAGAACAAATTATTTTGGTCTATGTCGTGTTGTTGACTTTGTTGGATTTAAGTTGTCGGTGAAAGAAGATCACTTGGTGCTTATTGTTGTTTTTTGAACGTACACAATTTTGGAAAACCACTTCCACTGTATGCTGGTTTTCTAATTAGCTTCTGTGTAACATGGCGTTAGAAAATTGAGAATTTATGTTCCTTTATTTACATATAAATGGATAATTTACTTTACTGAATTTCTTGACAGTTAGATGCATTAACTTAAACAAAGAGGTGTCATTTGTTCCTTCCTGGTATATTTAGGGTGTACAAGTTTGCTTATTTGATTGGCGTGGGAAATGGTTGAGTTTAGTGCCATTGTAGAGTTGTTACCATTTGGCATGTATTTTTTCGCCCTCCTGCATATTCGGTCGAGTTGCATATCTTAAATTTACGCCATTTATATCCATGTGTTATACCTATAAAGTATGATTATTGGCACCTTAAAATAGTTGCACTACTAAGAAGTTGTTTCCTGTCATTCATGTTTTCCTCAGTAGGCAAAAGAATTTCGCTATCCAGAATCAGGTGCTAAGAATCTATAGAATCAGATTTTCTAATTAGTAGAACAAACTTCTACTATTGTTAACAACACACCACTCATCTATTCGTCTCTCTAGGTATTCCCCTATCTTCTTACTGTTTATCGAACATTGCTTTCCTAGATCTGCTTTTCTTCGATCTATTCTCCAGAACTGCTTTTTAAGTCTTTCTCCATCGCGTGCCAATTCCTGTAGGATCTCTTTTGCTTTTCTCTACATAACGTTCTTTTAATCAAATTTAGCAAACTCTGCTAACCACGTAATATTAGCACCTTTGTTTTCTCCATTAATTATGTGAGTGCCTATGTCCGGATGCTTATGTTAGGCCTTTTAGGACATGATATTCACCTTATTTTATTTATGAAAGATTGTCAGTTAATTTCATTTATCACAATACTATCCAGACAGTTGTCAAATGCAAATCCATCATCTTATTAATTATTTTTCAAGTCAATGCTCCTTTATTTATGAAAGGTTCTTGACTTGATAGTGTGTACCTGCCATATGTATGTAGGTTGTGTCTGTACACCATTTAATTTGTATTACAAAACTAATCTAATATGGCACTTCACAAATTGTTGCTTTCCTTTCAGTTGCATAAATTATTTGTTTCCTACTGAAGCTTATATTCTCTTATTCCAGCCAAAAATTTTGATGGCAGTACCTTTATTTCGACAAATTGCTTCCTAAAATGGAGGAACTAATATTGAACACACATAATTGTCATGTTTCTCTAGCACATCATAAGACGGCCACCTGATTGTCAATTCCATAGTAATATGCACCGAGTATATCTTTTCTTCCGATTTCAAATCTTATGGCGTATAGGTACATTGACTTGCATTGCCGCTATCCTTCGTGCCTGCATTTTCACTACATACTAATTTTAATAATATATCACATCCTTTCAAAAGGAGGTTATCGAGATTCCAAGATTCGAACCACTGTTCTGTTTGAGGAGAGGTTGAAGAAGTTAGGTCTCCCCAGCTGTCGTGGTGGGTTGCACGGCATATCCATCAGAGATGAAAAAGATTATGGGGCAAGGCGACGATGGATGCTCGCGTGGGATTGGGCAACAAGCACGCAAACACACGCTAGTTACCCAGGTTCAGGGCCCTCCTTGTGGAGGTAACACCTCTACGTCCTGCTCTTCTTGTTCTTATTGCTTGATCACAGAATCAGGCTACAATGGTGCTCCTTGAGCTGTTTCGGGTGGCAGCCGGCTGGAGGTCCTAACCGGCTGGAGGTTGAAGGTGATGCTACGTGTGCGAGTCGGTCTCTTCTTCTCTCCCTTGCTTTTTTCGCGCAGGAGGCTCTAGCCCGCTTTATATAGGCAGCGGGCTAGGGTTTTCGGTTACAGGGAAGTTACAAGTTTGTCCCTATGACATCACTACTTTCTGAGCCGGCTGGAGCTTGTTGTCATGATTCTGTACAGGAGATGCCCGACAAGGAGTACTGTTCACCCGAAGCGGTTATACGGGCCTGGCCCACTCGTACGGAGTTGTCGGTTGGTGCGTCCGGCTCCAGCCCAGCCGGACGTCCGCATCCGGGTAGACGCAGGCGGCTGGATTCAGCCGGCACTCGTTCAACTGGCTCGGGGTGTTCTGAAGAAATGGACCTCTTTGGGGTATCTGGGGTTCATATCCCCGACACTAGCCCCGAGATCGTGGAGTCTTGCTAGCTTGCTGGGAAGACTTCTCGATCTTCCCCTTGATCTTGGCCGTTGTATCCTGAATGTCGAGGTTGGGGACGGGGCCGGCTGAAAGTGGAGCCGGATGAAGATGAGGCTTGCCCGTGTGGGAAGCTGCGCAAGCATTCTTGGTCTTGGTCGTCTGTTGTCGAAGCTGTTGTTGACTTGTTCGGCTACGTGGAGCGGGATCAGTAGATCTTAGTGGTCTGGAACGGCCGGCTTGAAGGCTTGGGTCGTGGCTTACGTCAGCCACGACCCGCCGCTTCGGGGAGCCGTTGGTGTTCTGCCCGAGGCCTGGCGCATGTCGCCTCGGCTTCGCCGGGCTGGATTCTCTGTGGCAACTGCTTGCTCGTGGGATCATCTGCGGAAAGCGCGGCACGCTTGCACGCCACGTGGCGCGACGGGCGGAACGGTTCCGCTTGCCTCGCTTTTAAAGGGGAAAGAGGGGGAACAGACGGGGTTTACCGTTCCCATTCCTGCTTTGTCTTCCTCTCTGATTCTTGTGCCCCCTAGCTCTTGCCCATCTTCTCTCTCGTTCGTGCCGTCCTTGCATTCGCCTCTCTCACAACGGGAAACCGATCCTCCATGGCAAGTTCGGGCGCGTGGATGGGTTCCACCATGGATGATGCATTCCTCTGGAAGCTTCGCCGGAACCGGTTCCTGGGGATGACGGGCGATGTGGAAGCCCGCGTTCCCCCTGAAGAAGAAATTTCACCGAATCCCAGGAAGGGTGAGGTCGTCATATTCTCCGCGCACTTGGAGCGGGGATTGGGGCTCCCGGTGAGCTCCTTCTTCGCAGAATTTCTGCGCTTCTATGGGCTGCAGCCTCACCATTTGGGGGCAAATTGCCTCACACAGCTGTCTTGCTTCGTCACGCTGTGCGAAGCGTATTTGGGCCTCTGGCCCAGTGTAGAGATATTCGGCATGTTCTTCTTCCTGCGGGCTCAAACGACTGCCGGGCAGCAGCGCGATTGCGGCAGTGTCTCCATTAGTGCGAAGAACACGCCGCTGCCCAAGATTCACCTACCTGATTCCATCAAGAAGTGGCAGAGCATCTACTTCTACATCCGAAACCTCACTGATGTCGACCAAATCGGCCTTCCGGCCTTCTCCAATTCGCTGTCGGTGAACAAGTCCTGGTGCCAGAAGCCGCCGGTGGATGGGGCTCTCGAGAGTGTTTTGTTCAGCCGGCTGAAGGAGTTAGTGAAGAACGGCCTAACGTCCAGGGACCTGACCCTGGCGTGGCTGTCAAGGCGGATATACCCGCTGCAAGCGCGTTCGCACAAGATGTGCTTCTACTCCGGTCTCCGGGATCCTACCCGGGTCAGCTTCGAGGTGCCGGCACCGGCGAACCTCTGCGCGTGGGTTTCCCGCCTCATCACCGACAGGATCGAGGCGGACTGGGATTTTGGATTTGATCCATTCACCCGCTCGGAACGTGCTCCTGAGGTTAGTCATTGCTTTCTAGTCCGTCTTCAATTCCTTCGTCCGGCCTGCCGCCTAACCCAGTCGTCCCGTTGTACAGCTTTGCGAGCTCCAGAGGGTTGAAGACTTCGAAGTCATCTTCGAGCCAGACGTCTGCGGTTCCTTTTCCAAGCGGCTGGCGGCCATGCTGGAGGAGGATTCCTCTGATGAGCAAGCGGGAGGAGAAACAGATGCCACCCGCTGAGGATGAATTGGGCGACGGCGCCTGTGTCAGCCCGGACAGGCGCGGTGACACCACCGAATCGTCCGGTGGGGGTGCCGATGTTGGTGAAGATGGCGGAGGCGATGATGATGCCGCCCGCACTGCGACGAGCCCTGTTCCCTCCACCGGCTCCGACTCCGATTCGGCAGCCTACAGGGACGAGGACCTCGAGCACGACGTCCCCCCTCCGGTTTCGTTGTCCCGCGGTAAGTCTCCTGAGCCCGACGCTGCCGGGCAAACTGACGATGTCCTGCGCATGGTAGTAGATCTTTCCAGCGGTTCCGAGCCAGACTCAGAAGGTTCCTCTTCCGTGCCAGCCTCCAAGCCGGCGCCGTCCTCCCGCAAGACCAAGGAGTTGGAGGCGGTGGCGCGGAAGAAGAAAGTAATTCTTCCCCGGCAGGCCCTGAAGGAGAGGCGGTCGAAGTCGGCCCGCCGATGTTGATGCAGGCACCGTGCCCCACAAGCGGAGGGGCACATTCGAGAAGCGGGGCGTGCTGCCCGCCAAAAAGTTGGCTTCTTCGTCATCCCGGACTACTACGACCGGCTTGATGCCCGTCGGGAAACTTTCGGCGGAGGCCCAGGCGGATTTGAATGTGGCCGATATCAGGGCCGAAGTCGACGCCAGGCTGGCGGAGAAGGCGGATGTCCCAACTGGTGGGGCCAACGATGAGGTGATTGGTCGTGCTTTCGGTGGTGATTTTATTATGTTTTGAATCCGGGTGATTTGGAGAAGGAGTTTTATGCTCAGATGACGCAGGCGGATTTGGCCTTGGGAGCGTCTGACGCTGGTCTGACTGTGGAGCAGTTGATGACCTCAAGGGAGGACGGGGAGAAGACGACGGCGGAGGCGGAGGGCATGGAGAGGGTGGAATCTCTCGCCGGCGGAACCAGCGTCCAGGTGGTTAATCCTATTCTTGCTGCTGATCCTGGTTATGACTTGGGCATGGAAGGTATGGAAAAAGCTATTTACGCGGAGCTGGCGCAGACGGATTCGATCCGGGATGAGATGGATGCCAGGACAGCTGCGAGGCGGCTGGCTGCCGCCGAGGCGGCCACGGAGACGGCGGGAGCGGGCGTGGACGCCGGCAAGACCGCGGAGGCCGGTGCTGAGGTTGAAGTGGTGCCGGCCCCTACAAAGCGGCCGGATGACGACTCCGCCGTTCCTGTGAAGGGCGGGGAGGAACTCTCCGGAGGCGGGAAGCGCCTGCTCGACGATGCATCGGCCCCCCCGCCGAAACGCTTGAAGAGGAAGAAGCCCAGGGAATTGGGCTCACGTGACGGGTAAGTCCTTGTCTTGTAGCAGAAATCTTGCGGCTTGTACTTTTTGGTGGTGACTCTTTCTTCGTTTTGCAGAGCGCCGCTTCAATAGTGAGACGGCGCCCGTCGCGATGGTGGAGCCGGCCTCGAGGCCTGCTCCCGAGGCTCCCGTGGCGCAGACGGCTGGTCCGCCTCCAGAGGCGGTAATGGCGACGGCGGATGTGGAACCCGGTCGGCCGGGTGTCGGCAGATGCCGCTCCCCCTGTGGTCGACTCCGACCCTCCGGTTTCAGGAGGTGGCGCTGAGGCATCGGTGGATGCTTTCCAGATAGTTCTCCGGCCCGGCGCCGGGGCCGGATACCTCGCCTTCCCACTCCTTCCACGTCAGTGGCCGAAACGGCCAAGGACAAGGCCATAGCGGGGGTGACGGCTTCGCTCCCTGGTCCCCACCAATCCATCCTGGTGTCTTCTCCTCCGTATTCCGGGCCGGTGCCGGCCCTGCCCGACGCATCGGGGAAGATTCCCCTCGCCGCGCTGGTGGAGAAGAAGGCCAAGGAGAACCTGGCCAACATAACGTTGCTCTGCTCCTTCTAGAGTATGGCTTTGCCGAGGCGGCCAAGGAGACGACTTTGCTCAGGCGAGATCTTGAGGCGGCCAAAGGTCCGGTTTTCTTTCTTGCTCACATCCTCTGTCTTGTCCTTCTGTATTCTTTCTTACATGTCTTGGTTTGATGATGATCCAACCTCCGCAGGCGACAACCGCCTCCCGCACCGGCTTGGAGAAGCAGGTGAAGGAGAAGGACGCCACCCTGGCGTTGGTCAAGGCCGATCTCCAGGCAGCGGAGACAACGTTAGAGGGGGCCGCCTGGAGGTCATTCGGCTGGGCGAGGAAGTGAAGAAGTTGCGGGAATCCGAGCAGCGGAGGCGGGGCAAGGTCGAATCACTCTACGAGAATGCGGATGACCTGCGGTTTCAGCTGAGGAGTCCGTCGAGCGTAACGACCTGATCGTCTAGGCGGCCAAGGCGCGTGAGCTCGAGCATGAGCAGCTGGTGGGCGGCCTGATCAAGGAGGTTGAGCGTGTGAACGAACTGATCCTCGGTAAGTGAGGTTTCTTTCTCCTTGACTTCTTGTTCGGGTCTTCTACTCGGTCTCACCGGTTCGAAATGCAGGCCTTATCCCGAGGTGGACGCGCAAATCCAGAGAGACGCTGCCTCGGCTCATTCCCGACCGAAGTCCTCTGGTGCCGCTGCTGGGTCTGCTCCGACTGCCGCCTCCGGTCTTCTCCGATTCGGCCGGGAGTTCAAACGGTTGAAGGAAGTGGCCGATGTGTGTGCTCGAGAACCTGTGGCCGGATGCTCCCTTGCCGGCCGCTCTCAATGACTTGTCCGCCCGGCTTGAAGGAGCGCCNGAGGTCAAGGTCGCGGGTTCAATCCTTCACCCTGCTATTTTTGAGGGAATTTCATATGTACTAGCAGGCCAAAACCTAAACGGGCCGTGCCGGGCTGGCACGCGTGCCTGAGGCCGCAGCCCAGGCACGGCCCCGCTCCTTCACGGGCACGGCACGCTACGGGCCGGGCCGGTGCGGGGCTTTTTTCGCGTGCCGCGTGCCGGGCCGCAAAAAGCCCGGCCCGATGGCCAGGTCTGGGTGCTAACATGCTCCCAATCCAAAAAAAAAACATTTTTAGATATTTTACAAAAAATTCTAGAAACAAGTGTGAATGTTCACACATAATGTGTTTACAACCTCCAGAAATTTCAGGTCCAAATTTGAAAGGAAAATTTATAAACAAAAAAAATCCATATATGAGTTGAGTAGTGTCAATATTGTTTTTGTCTTTTCTGACTATTTTCATACTCCCTCCGTCCCAAAAAGGATGTCATTTCTTTGTCCAAATTTTAATGTATCTAGACACTATTTAGTGGTTAGATACATTCAAATTTGGACAAAGAAATGACATCCTTTTTGGGATGGAGGTAGTACTAGATTTATCTTTTCTTTTCTCAATGGGCCTTTTTAAATTTGGACCTGAAATTTCTGGAGGTCTTGTGCACATTCACATTTTTTAATAGATTTTTTTAAAACATTTAAAATTGATTTTTTTAATGGGAGCATCGTAGTATGTGAGAGATGGTAGCACTAGATACTTCCACACATGTGCATCTAAAAGTATAACGGTGAGACCCTTCAGAGATTAGCCATTTGTTTGTAGCGTTGTGTTGTTGACGGAGAGAGAAAAGTATTGAATGATGTGAAAACGGTCAAATGAAAGATATAATTTGAAAAAGAATTATATGTTGAGAAAAATCTAAAAATGCTGGTTTTTGATATAGAAAGTTTGCACAGATATTGCGAAGACAGACAACTCAATTGTTCTTGCACGTCCAACTAGCTGCGGAATTGGTTTTCCACTATTCTACATCACTACGTCACATTAACACTAGCGACCTTTTACACCTGATAGCTAACCCCCCTAGCTTGCTTTGCAACGGGGCATAAATATTCTAATTGTTCCATACTAATCATGTTAAATATGTAATTTTAGAATTCTCGTGCATATCAAGCATCATTGTCAAAGTTTTGAGCAAGCTAGGAAGCTAAGGCGCCGTGTGCCGACGCGCCCATGTGTGTATCCACTTATTTGGTTAGGTAAAAAAGGAGGACGTCAACCACAGAAAACGAACCATGAGAATGCACAATAGAATAAGGAACACAAGAATATCGGAAGAGTACCCCACGGTGAGCACGTCGCCGGAAGGGCATACCGCCGGTCGGACAACATCGGATGGAGCGTATTACCGGTTATATAATATATATATGGATTAATGCCTGTGCGGCAGTGCCTGACTTGTGTATATTGTATTTCAGTGTTCATGTGGACATTCCATCTGCAGAGATTGCGATGCCATGCCACCCAAGAAAATGTGCCACGCGTGCTCCGAGCCATTCTCCCGGCGCGCCTACGGCTTGGAGCGCGTGCAAGTATGACTGCGCAAAGAAGGCCATCACTCCATCAGTTGGTACAACATAAACCGACACGAGAATTATAATTGCCTGAGAGGGCCGGTCTTTTGCCGAGGTGATGACTATGAGACTACCCATAATGGGGAGTAACATATGTACTCCCTCCGTTCCATAATATAAGATGTTTTAGGCCTTTTTCACATTCGTATTTGTACCACATGTATCTAGACATGTTTTAGTGTATATGTTCATCCACTTTCCATTCTTTTAGTCCGAATCTAGACAACATGTGAAACATCTAAAACATCTTATATTGTGAAACGGAGGGAGTAGTAACATACTACCTCCGTTCCATAATGTAAGCCTTTTTAGCATTTCTCTTTCCATCCGTATTTAGACATGTTTTAGTGTAAGGTTCAAATGAATCTTGCACTAAAACATGTCTAGATACGGATGGAAACAAAAATGCAAAAAAGGCTTACATTATGTAACGGAGGGAGTAGATGCCACATATACAAAAATATATAATGTCACATACAATTAATGAAAAGAGAGGTAAATGTAGTACTCCCTCCGTCCTAGATTATAAGACCCATCTCCAAAATTATGCAGTCTCAATATCCCCCCATCTCTAAGACCCATTTGCATTAATTCTCCTTCAATTAGTAGTGGTTTACTCTCTGCACCAATGCATGAAAGAGTTGAGCCCCAATAAGAAATCACCTTGGGCCAAGATATTTGGCTATTGAGTCCTATAAACTACCATAACATCACACTTCTCAATGTAAAATGAGTCTATAAAGTAATAAATGAATACCTTTATGTTACCACACATATGATACTTAACACTATAGAGCTAGTAACATAAACTATTAACATATGCATGTTACTAGTCTAAATTACCTCCCACTATGGCCGGCCTGAATTGCAAGTGCCAAAGGCAGCGCTCTTGGACCATATGTCCACCGTGTACAAGTGTCCGACGAGTTTCGTGTATGGTGTGCAGTTTGATCTCCCCGCAGTGCCTTGCTATCGACTTCTGTGCAGTGATGACGACGACGACGCTCACATTTTTCTGCTCAACGTGTCGGATTCCCTTATAACAATGGACACTGTGCAGTCTATGTCGAGCCAGTTGGACTGTCCGCACGGGAATATTACTTTGGGTGCTCGGTGTCCACTAGTGGAAAAACCCCCTTTCGCCCCGGTTGGTTTGGGCCATTGGTCCCGGTTCCCCAACCGGGACAATCCAATCGGGACGAATGCTAGTCCCGGTTGGGACACCAACCGGGACGAATGGGGGGGGCACGTGGCCCGGCCACATGCAGCAGGGGCGGAGGCTTTGGTCCCGGTTCGTATTACGAACCGGGACGAAAGCCCGGGGCTTTCGTCCTGGTTCGTAATACGAACCGGGACTATTGTCCCGTCAGATTTTACTTTTTCCAAAAATTTCAGAAAATTGTTTAAATTATAAAATAAATAATGCTTATTCTGTAATTCATAAAAATATGAATAAAATACCAAAATGTTCAGAAAAATAAGACCTATTTGATTATGAAAAATGCATGCATGTTTAAAAAACTTAAATTAAATATTTCTTAGAACTACAAAAATGCCACTACTAGTTAAATAAGAGGAACCACTATTACACATCATCGCCACGAATATATATATTACACACATCTCATTCGTCGTCCTACATATATATATATCTCTTTTACACTCTCACTATTTAATTTCAACCTTACAGTAGTATTCTCCTTTCGGATCTAGGACCTCTGCAAGTAAGAATCCGGCAATTTCCTCTTGAATTGCTCGTATGCGATCGTGTGGTAGAAGGCCATCCCGCAACCGTTCGATCTAATTAAAAAAGGGTCAATATATATGAATGAAAGTAAACAGAATTGATGGCAATAAACTAAGATTATGAATATTGCATACGCACTTGAAGTTGTTCTAAGATTCTGCCCTTCTCACAGCACGTCTGACGAATGAACTCGCAGACGTAGTATCCACATAAATGATTCCCACTTCCCTGGCTCAAACACTTTACGGAAACAGAGTTCAATCAAAATAATAATCAAGAATGGTAATGGTATTGAACTAGAATCAAAGAGATGCGCGGATCTAGATAGTAGTACTTACATTTATTGGTTTAAATGTAAGCTTCTCCGCCCATTCACCCCTAGCCCTGGCGGTGAATCGTTTCCAAGCCCTGCCCGGCAAAGAAAATGAATAAAAGAGTTATATATTAATTACTTGCTATCAGTAAATGAACGGAAAGTTGCCGATAATGCCATAATGATTGAAATTACCTCTGGAGGCATTCCTGCATGTCCGCCCAATTCTCAAGGGGTTTATGTAAGGAGTCCATGACTTGTACTACTCCTTTGTCAGGCATAATGATTAGCAAAATAAAGTGGAAGCTGCGCACGCATAAGTCATCAATTATACACTTAACATCGAGAAATTAAGCGAAATAAAATATGTAGAAGACAGTAACACTTACTTGAAGTTGTAAGGAAATAATATTTCTCTTTTGATTTCGTTGAACCGTAACGCATTTACCAAGTTATTCTCGATTTCGTCGTAAAAATCAAGGAGACTTTTTTCATGAACGGTATTTGGATCAACGAACCCAATGTCATAGATTTGTCCTCTTTTGCATTGGAGAATCTTCATTCTGCATAATTAATATAGTGATAAGTAAGATTATAAATGCAATGAACGAGGTGAGCTAGGTAGAGACTTAACTACAGAAATAATACTTACAGACAATAGGCGCTGATGATAGCTTTGTCAAGGGCTTCTTGTTGGTATAACTGAAATAATTCACAAAATTCAATCATTACGTGGTCATCTCCATGCCCGTAATGCTCGTTCTTATATCCCACGTAGATCCAATTTTCCCCTTTCTTTGAGGCTGCCATGTACCAACTATGCAATCTTCGCATTTTTGTTGGTAGATCTTTGACTAACTGAGATTTGACGAGAGGATGCCCGTGCCGGTATTTGTATTTTGAAACTATTTCTTCGTGGAATTGTAATTGGTCTAAGTACTGAGCAATAGACAAGCCGTGAGCAGCGGCTGCTTCTCCGTACGTTGCAACAAACTCAGGATCGATGCCGACCGCAGGTTTGCTCGACCCCACCTTGGTATCGGAAAACACTTTGAGCGGGGGGCACGATTGTTTTTGCTGTTCTCCTAGCTGGGCAACTGTCTTCCGGCTTGCACTAATACTCTTCGACCGCTGTTTATTTGCCCGAACCGACTTGAGAATAGAGCGGTCATAGTCTGGTGTCAGCTTTGGCGGGGGTTGGGCATAATTTTTCAGCATTTTCACGACAGCGGCATGTTCTTCTGGGGTGTCGGGGAACTCTGGCGCTTTCGCCTTCTTTACCTTCAAGTTAGCAAACCACTTATCCGTTTCCCCTTTTGCGATCGCCTTATTTTCCTCCACCGTATAGTCATAAGGTCTCTTGGCAAGATTCTTATGAGGTACTTTTGGGAGGGGTGACCTTGAACGTTTCGGTGATCGGTTACGACTCCTTGTAGTACCAGCAGTGGTACGCTGAGCCTGAGACGACTGACGCGGCGGCGAAGACGGCTGCTCTGGAGACTGGTGAGGCGGCGGAGACGGCGCCTGAGGCGGCGGCGGTGGAGAGTGGTGAGGCGGCGGAGACGACGCCTGAGGCGGTGGAGAGTGGTGAGGCGGCGGCGGTGGAGACTGAGGCGGTGGAGAGTGGTGAGGCGGCGGCGGTGGAGAGTGGTGAGGCGGCGGAGGCGGTGGAGAGTGGTGAGGCGGCGGCGGTGGAGAGTGGTGAGGCGGCGGAGGCGGCCAGTTTGGAAGCACGATGAATTCCTTTGGCCATAGAATAGTCCCTTTCTTGGCTTCTCCAAGTTCAACCACCTCCCCATCTTCACCTGCAGGGTGTTCCAGCTTCAGCTCCTCAAATCCTTTACTAACTTCATCCACCCCGACAATAGCGTAGCCATGAGGAACCGGGGAGCAATGGAAAGTTGGTGTAGGTCCAATTGGTACGGCATAGCCGACCGCCACCTTCATGGTTATGTTGAACACTTTCACATGTAGCTCACAAGGTGTGCTCTCCGTGATATCATCCACTGGGTAGCGACGAAGAGCATCCGTCGTCAGTGCATCATCATCACGTGCCGGGACCATGCTCGAAGCCATGCTGCTTTTCCGATATGATGGGTCGGTAGCATCGACTGCAGCTTCTACAACATGCTGCTGAGATAGGCCGACAGTGCCTTGCTGGCTAAGTTCGTTAATTTGATCCTGCTGCCGCTTCATTTGATCCTGCTGCCGCTTAATTGTTTCTTCTATATTACGCAGCCGGTCTGCAGCAGCGATTGCTTCCCTTGCCTCCCTTTCCTTTCTCCTCTGATGACTTTTATCGGGAAATATTTTCCTTTCCACGGGAAACCCATGTACCCACGGCTTGGAGCCTTTGGTGCCTCGTGTTCGTCCCTCATGTTCTTTATTCCCAATGGCGCGTGAAAGCTCGTCATCCTCTCTATCGGGACGGAACCGTCCCTCTTCAACATCCTTGTATGCTTTCCTAATTTCTTCGATGGGTAGTAGGGGATTATCCTTGTGTCTTCTGGTATATATGCACTTTCCTTCTGCGTCCAATGTGCCCCCATGCCCGTAAAACCAATTTCTTGTCCGTTCGGTCCATCCTTCTTTTATAGGCTCTGGAACGATCCCTTTAGCCAGCAGGTCGGCCTCAAGTTTGTCCCACTTAGGCATGGAACAGGCGTAGCCAGCAGCCCCCATAGTATGGTGGTACTTCTTTTTAGCAGCATTTGCCTTGTTTACTGCAGACTTTAACTGAGCTTCCTCTGATTTCTTGTAATTCACAAAATCTTCCCAGTAGTCTCTTATCTTCTCATACCCGTGATCGAAATCCGGAGTTTTATCTTTCAAGATATAGTCGGTGACCAATCTTTTCTTAAATTTGTTGAATAGCTCGGCCATCTTCTTAAGAGCCCACGCCTTGACTTTATCTACTAGAGCTTTTTTTCGGGCATCCATCTCCTCCTCATCTGGCTCCCCCTCCTCTGGATCCACCTCTGGCAACGGCAATGTGAAATTAACCATGACCTTTTGAAAAAGGCGTCTTTTGCCTTCGGGGCCGATATAGCTAACTTTAGGATCCCTTGGCTTATTCCATTCTCGGATGGTGATCGGGACGTAGTCCCTAACAATAACACCGCATTGCTTCACAAATTTTTGTCTAACATCAATTGGAGCAATGGGTTCGCCGTCTGCAGCGACTTCTTCGATCCTGTAGCGGACATTGTCCTACAACTTTTTGGTTGGGCCTCGTTTCGTCCTCACAGAGGATTTGCTCGATCCGGATGGCTAAAAGAAGAAAGACCGTTAATATGTGTATATGGACAACAGAGGCTAAATTAATTAATATAAATATATATGCACCTCGTCGGAGTTTGTAATAATCAATGTTGCACCTGAGCCGCCGGCTTCTGCCTTGTCGGCTTCTCCCTCATCGGAGATGCCGAGTTCGGCCTCTTTCCAGGCGTTGAGAGACTCATCCCCCTCACCGGAGTCGTTCAGAAAGTGACTTGTTTCATCATCGCCGCAGATTATATCCTCGAGGATATTTTCCTCAATTTCATCTCTGCCGTGTGGTTCCATAGTTTCTGCAAAATACGAAAGTTATTTTCGGAGCCGTCTCTGCCGTGTCGTTCAGAAAACTTGTAGGGATAGAATGGTACTACAAGGAAAGGCGCGCGTTGCTGCGCCTGTTGTTTCTAAGCGTCGTCATGGTGATACATTTTTATGAACATGTGTGATTTATGCTCATCGTCGGCACTTAGGTGACTAAATCGTCGATGACCTAGCTCATCGATTTCATCCCCCGCAACACGGTAAAAATGTCGCGGTAAATCACTCCTCACAAAAATGAAACACTTAGCACATTTGTGGTTTGTCGAGTTTTGACTTCAATTTACATCACTAAATAAAAATCAACATCGCTACATCACTGAAATTTGCACTAGCTAAATATTACATATGCGAGGATGATCCACTAAATAAAAATCATCACAGATCAATTTTGCAATTATCATCGGATACTTTATATACACTAACCGCTGTCACATATCACAGATCAATTGCAAAAAATTATTGACAGAAAAAAGTAAATAAGCTATTGCTCAATATCATTTCCTATTTTAGCTATTGAAAATAACCATACATGATATTTTATATAGCATATAATAATGTAGACAGTCTTCTTGCAAGCATAATGGACTATTCTAATCATCGGCTTGCATTAAGAATAGCCAAGAAGACAACATTATTTCTTTCGGCTCATAAAAACAGCAAAATCAGCTACCACTAAATCATTCCAAATTGACTTAGCAAATTTTTCTAATAACATTTCTAACACTAAATTTCCTAACACTAAATTCCTAACACTAAATTTCTAACACTAAATTACCTACCACTAAATTTCCTACACTACAAAACAACACAAAAATGTACCTAAACTACACACCTAATTTATACTACTAACTAATTTAAATTACTAACTAATTTAAACTACTAACTAATTTAAATTACTAACTAAAACTAACTAACTATGGAGTAACAAATAGTTCTTAACAATAATATTGCAACTAATTATGGAGTATTAATTTTGATTTCTAACTTTGCTAACACAATCATCAAATAACATTGCTTTGCTAAATTACTATTTGAATTTTTCTAAAACTAACTAACAACTATTTCAATTTTAAAAAAAAAATAACTTTGCTAAATTTGCTACATTTTCAAATTTTCTAAAATAACAACCTAAATTTTCTAAAACTAACTAACTAAATCTAAAACTAACTAACTAAAATTACTAATGCACTAACTAACAAAATTACTAACTAACTAACTAAATTAAAAAACTAAGTAAATTAAAAAAAACTAACTAACAGAGGGAGGCCGTGCTCACCGGAGGCGGCTCGTCCGCTGCGGCCGGAGGAGGAGGGCTCGGTGGAGGACGCTGCGGCCGGAGGAGGAGGGCTCGGTGAGGAGGCTCGGCGGAGGACGCTCGATGGAGGAGGCCGGAGGAGGGGCCAAGGAGCGGCCGGCCGGGGTTCGAGCGGAAGGCCGGGGGAGGGCGGCACAGCTGGCGGGTGGTGCAGGGGGAGGATGGACGGCGCGGGCGCGGTGGAGGCCGGAGGGGAACGGCGCGCGGGCGCGTGGAGGAGCGCAGAGAGGGCGGCACCGGAGGAGCGGACGGTGAGCGGCGGCGCGGCGGACGGAAAAATCCAGCAGCCTGACGGCAGGAGATTGAATTTCCGCGCGCTGGTCCTTAGCGAAAATGAGGAATTGGGGGAAGAAGAAGAGGCAGGCAGTTTTAAAGCAGAGAGGCCTTTCGTCCCGGTTGGTGGCACCAACCGGGACCAAAGCCTCATTCGTCCCGGTTCGTGGCATGAACCGGGACCAATGCCCTGAAAATTTAATGCCCTGGCGCGAACCGGGACCTTTCGTCCCGGTTCTTCTTATAAACCGGGACCAATGAGTCCTTTTTCAAACTTTTCAGTTCTGAATGTTGTTCCCGCCTTTTTTATTCTTATTAAGGTGTTTGACTATGAATTTCAAATGGTTTTGAATTTGAAAAGACTTTCAACATGAAAAGTGTTTAAATTTGAATAAATAATTCAAAACCATTTTCTGTTTATATAATAGTTATTCTATCTATACAAACTATTAACCATTTTGTCATTTTTTTTAAGATTAGAGGTGAATTCATTTAAGTAAATTTTTTGGAATGTGAACTTAATTAATTCATTAAACTGATAAATTCAATATATTTTCATATGTTTGTCAAAATGAAATTAAAATATCAAATTGTTGATAAAATGTAATCTATCTATTTATGACCAATTCATTTTTTTGAGATTATAGGTGAATTCATTTAATTACAAAATTTGGAATTTGAACTCCATTAAGTCATTAATTAATTTTATAAATTCAATATATTTTCATATGTTTATCAGAAAAATGAAATTAAAATATCTAATTGTTGATAAAAATGTAATCTATCTATTTATTTAATTTATATCTATTGAATTAATTTATATATATTGAATTAATTCATATCTATTATTTAATTCATA
The DNA here is from genome assembly GCA_012064385.1 of Puccinellia tenuiflora. Classification (NCBI taxonomy): domain Eukaryota; kingdom Viridiplantae; phylum Streptophyta; class Magnoliopsida; order Poales; family Poaceae; genus Puccinellia; species Puccinellia tenuiflora. Next base: position 126,553 of record QRDG01001528.1, read on the forward strand.
TCTCACTAAACAGTACATAATGGCAACAGTGGATCCTTCAGGTAATCGACCGGATACGGTACAGAATGACAACAGTGGATCCCAAATATTTGCATACATATGCATGAATATCACACACATATCCGGAAGTCGATAGTTTAGGTCGCAAGTTTTCAAAAGCAAGTAGTAACCTAAACTATGATCACATAAAAGAGAACTGCAATGGTGATCACATACTCTGAAACTAACTTCGACGGTGTATTTGATACGGTACAGAATGACAACAGTGGATCAGTTGTCCTAACAATCTTAGTCATACTCCTGCCTAGGCCTATAATACTCGTACTCGTAGTCGCCGTCATCGTCGTCGTCGCTGTCATCGTACTCATACGGCGCTCGTGGCTCGAACCTCGACGGGTGAGCACCCCGGACTGCATGTTAGGGTAGCGTAGGCGGGGGTTATCGCCAGCCATGATGTAGTTCATAACGCCCTGGAGAGTCCGGCCAGCCCACCACAGCTGACGGCCGGCCTCGTTGAAGTCCGAAGGAGGAGGGCCATCCCCCTCGTACCTGGCGAGCGCCCTCTCACGCCGATTGATGAAGAAGGCTTCCCAAGTCGGGCGGTAGTCGGGATGCCAGCACGGATCCATCCGCTACTCCGGTGTGAGCTCGAGGTAGTAGTGGTTCGTGATGGCCGCCCGGCGCGCCACACCTTGAGGGAGAGGAGGGACCGGCACGCCTCCGGCGCTCAGCCTCCAGCCGGTGGGGACGCGGTAGCCGGGCGGGCAGGGGTAGTTCGAGGCGGAAAGCTCCTCCGCCTGACGGTAGGTTAGTACGGTGGAAACCATGGAAGAGTGATGAGATTGCAGATATGAGTTTAGATGTGATATATATAGTGAGAAATTGCGGGAAGACGAAGGCAGGGAAGCGGTGGAAGAAGCACACGGATCGTGTGTTTCCTTCGAGCGCTTGTGAGCCGTTGGATCAGAGTTGTGTTTCTTTCGAGTGCTTGTGAGCTGTTGGATCGTGTGCACACGGATCGTGTGTTTCTTTCAAGCGCTTGTGAGCTGTTGGATCAGGGCCTTTAGTACCGGTTCGTGTTACCAACCGGGACCAAAGGGTCTTTCGTCCCGGTTGGAGGCACCAACCGGGACTATAGGCCTACCCTTTCGTCCCGGTTGGGGGTACCAACCGGACCTAAAGAAGCACACGGATCGTGTGTTTCTTTCAAGCGCTTGTGAGCCATTGGATCAGGGGTGTGTTTCTTTTGAGGGCTTGTGAGCTGTTGGATCTGCACTCCCACCTCATCCACAGGTACACCTTCTAATCGCCTATAAATAGCGACGTCCCTGCAGCGAACGGCACACAACGAGCGTCTACCTTTGCCACCGAACCCAATGGTTGGATTTAGCCTACCTGCTGGCATGTTCCCTGGCATTATTGTGTTTGTCCTTGTTCACCGGCCAGCCATTGGAGCCACCTCCTGTAGGTCGGTGAATAAGGACAACACAACGACGCTGTTGGAAACACAAGCCCTCAGGTAGGTTGAATCCAACCACTGGATTAGGGTGACACAATGATGAATTGCCGAGGAGGTGGGAGTGGTGGTGGTGGAAGTGGTAGCCATGCCCCTCGGTCGGGCAAAACCAGTGTTGGATCAGCCACATGACCCTATATGCAAATCATTCGGATTCCCGTCATACAGCCCAACGGTGCATTTGATATGCAGGCACTCACGAGCCACCGTTGGGCTGTATGACGGGGAAACCGTGTGCATTTGATAAAAGGTTCAATACATTAATTATTACACATCACCAACAATATCCCTATCTAGTGTTCACTTGTTTCTTCGTGTGTGTCCCTTTCTTCTAATTACGCCGTAGCCATGGACAATCTTCATCAGGCAAGAGAACTGCAATGGCGATCACAGACTCTGAAACTAACTTCGACCGGTTCCTGAGCCGCGGGGTGCTGAGCCGCCGGCACTGCGCATCCAAAGAGAAGGAACCCTCACAGGGTCATAGCTCACGTGAGAAGGAACCCTCTGAAGAAATGACCACCTACTATCATACTGCCTATCCAATAGATACATGTAGCGACGGACATGCTCATCCTCCTCCCTGATACGGCGACGTACCTCCTCCTCGGGGGCCGGCTCCCTCTGCACCGAGCGTGGCCCACGCGACGGCCACCACAGAAGATCCGGGTCGACGATGTCACCCGTATTCCTCACCAAGCTGCGTGTCCCGGAAGGTAGCACCTCCCAGTGCCAGCCCGGTGGAGCCCAGTCCCGCACATCGCCCCTCTGGTCCAACATGGACATCGTCCCCGAGAACACCTTAGTCAAAAACACCTAAGTCAAAATTTTGTTACAATGGAAGAGTGATGAGGTTGCAGATGTGAGTTTAGATGTGATATGGCAATGGCGGCCAAGCCTACATATATATAGTGAGAAATTGCGTGAAGACGAAGGCGGGAAGCGGTGGAAGAAGCACACGGATCGTGTGTTTCCTTCGAGCGCTTGTGAGCCGTTGGATCAGAGTTGTGTTTCTTTCGAGTGCTTGTGAGCTGTTGGATCGTGTGCACACGGATCGTGTGTTTCTTTCAAGCACTTGTGAGCTGTTGGATCAGGGCCTTTAGTACCGGTTCGTGTTACCAACCGGGACCAAAGGGTCTTTCGTCCCGGTTGGAGGCACCAACCGGGACTATAGGCCTACCCTTTCGTCCCGGTTCGTGTTACCAACCGGGACTAAAGAAGCACACGGATCGTGTGTTTCTTTCAAGCGCTTGTGAGCCGTTGGATCAGGCGTGTGTTTCTTTAGAGCGCTTGTGAGCTGTTGGATCTGCACTCCCACCTCATCCACAGGTACACCTTCTAATCGCCTATAAATAGCGACGTCCCTGCAGCGAACGGCACACAACGAGCGTCTACCTTTGCCACCGAACCCAATGGTTGGATTTAGCCTACCCGCTGGCATGTTCCCTAGCATTATTGTGTTTGTCCTTGTTCGTCGGCCAGCCATTGGAGCCACCTCCTGTAGGTCGGTGAATAAGGACAACACAACGACGCTGTTGTAAACACAAGCCCTCGGGTAGGTTGAATCCAACCACTAGATTAGGGTGACACAATGATGAATTGCCGAGGAGGTGGGAGTGGTGGTGATAGAAATCATTCAGTTTATCGACCGAATACAAATCAAACGGTTTCACCTGCATACGCCCTACGGTGCATTGGATATGCGGGCACTCTCTAGCCACAGTAGGGTTGTATGCAGGTGATACCGTGTGTTTTGTTCTATCTAGAAATCCTTCAGTTCATCGACCGAATACGGTTTGTATGCAGGTGATACTGTGTGTTTTGTACACGAACTTCTCACCAGTTTTTGTCAACACTCATACATAAAAGGTTTTGAGAACACTCATACATAAATTGTTTTATATACTATTACACTCATACTTAGATCATGATCGCTTCTTCGGCCGTAACCATGGAGTTTCTTCATTATGTAACGGGATGCTTGGGTCAGTTTTCACTGTGAATAGCGGAATTTCATCAAACTTATTATAGTCTGCTGACATGTCTGTCTTGTCCTCGACTCCCACGATGTTTCTTTTCCTGAAAGAACTATGTGACGCTTTAGCTCATCGTGTGCTGTATTTGTTTCCTTATCTTTTCTTTTTTTCGGTCTGTAGCTCATGTCCTTCACATAGAAAACCTGAGCCACATCATTGGCTAGGACGAATGGTTCGTCTCTGTACGCAAGATTCTTGAGATCCACTGTTGTCATTCCGTACAGCTGGTCTACCTTTACCCCTTCTCCATTCATGTTGACCCAAATGCACCGAAACAAAGGGACCTTAAAAGTAGGTCCATAGTCAAGTTCCCATATCTCCTCTATGTAACCATAGTATGTGTACTTTTGTCCATTCTCGTCTGTTGCATCAAAGCGAACACCACTGTTTTGGTTGGTACTTTTTTTATCTTGGGCAATCGTGTAAAATGTATTCCCATTTATCTCGTACCCTTGGAAAGTCAATACAGTCGAAGATGGTGACGCGGCCAATAAGTAGAGTTGATCTCCAACATCGGTGTCATTCATGAGATGTACTCGCAACCAACTGCCGAATGTCTCCATGTGTTTTTGTTTAATCCAGGAGTCAGGCTTCCCTGGATTTTTGGAGCGTACACTATTCTTGTGTACCTCGATATACGGAGCCACGAAGGTGGAACTTTGTAGAACTGTGTAGTGTGCTTGAGTGAAAGAATGCCCGTCCCTACATATCATTGCTTTCTTTCCTAGCGTGCCTTTTCCACTAAGTCTCCCCTCATGCCGCGATTCAGGAAGACCAATCGACTTAATGTCGGGAATAAAGTCAACACAAAACTCAATGACCTCCTCTGTTCCATATCCTTTGGAGATGCTTCCTTCTGGCCTAGCACGGTTATGAACATATTTCTTTAAGACTCCATGAATCTCTCGAAGGGGAACATATTGTGTAGAAATACAGGACCGAGAACTGCAATCTCGTCGACTAGGTGAACCAGGAGATGCGTCATAATATTGAAAAATGATGGGGGGAACACCAACTCAAAACTAACAAGACATTGGGCCACATCCTTCTGTAACCTTGTCAGACTTTCTGGATCGATTACCTTCTGAGATATTGCATTGAGAAATGCACATAGCTTCACAATGGGTACTCGAACATTTTCCGATAGAAGCCCCCTCAATGCAATCGGAAGCAACTGCGTCATAATCATGTGGCAATCATGAGACTTCAGGTTTTGGAATTTTTTATCTGCCATATTTATTATTCCCTTTATATTTGACGAGAAGCCAGCCGGGACCTTGATACTGCTCAGGCACTCAAAAAATATTTCCTTCTCTGCTTTCGTAAGAGCGTAGCTGCTTATGTAATGACGCCCTTTATCCGTATGCTTGTTGTTTGGGTCTTTCATACGCTGCTGGTCCTCCCTTGCTTCCGGTGTATCTTTTGTCTTCCCATACACGCCGAGGAAGCCTAGCAGGTTTACGCAAATATTCTTTGTCACGTGCATCACGTCGATTGAAGGCCGAACCTCTAGGACTTTCCAATAGGGTAGCTGCCAAAATATAGATTTCTTCTTCCACATGGGCGCGTGTCCGGTAGCGACGTCTTTCGGAACAGAATGACCGCAAGGACCCTTTCCAAAGATTACTTCTATGTCCTTGACCATACCAAATATAGCATCACCATCAGGGAGCTTAGGCTTCTTCCGGTGATCTGCCTCACCATTGAAATGCTTGCCTTTCTTTCTTACGGGGTGACTGCCTGGAAGAAATTGACGACACCCCAGGTACACGACCTTCTTACATTTTTCCAAATATGTACCTTTAGTCTTATCTAAACAGTGCGTGCATGCGTTGTATCCCTTGTTTGACTGTCCTGAAATGTTACTAAGAGCAGGCCAATCATTGATTGTTACGAACAACAATGCTCGTAGGTCAAATTCCATCTGTTTGTCCTCATCCCACACACGTACACCTGGTATGGCCCACAACTGCAATAGTTCATCAACTAATGGCCTTAGGTACACATCAATGTCGTTGCCGGGTTGCTTCGGGCCTTGGATGAGAACTGGCATCATAATGAACTTCTGCTTCATGCACAACCAAGGAGGAAGGTTGTAGATACATAGAGTCACGGGCCAGGTGCTGTGACTGCAGCTCTGCTCCCCAAAAGGATTCATACCGTCTGTACTTAGACCAAACCATAAGTTCCTTGCGTCACCTGCAAAGTCCGGGTACTCTCTCTCGATTTTTCTCCATTGAGACCCATCAGCGGGGTGTCTCAACTTCCGTCTTTCTTACGCTCTTCTTTGTGCCATCGCAACAACCTGGCATGCTCTTTGTTTCTGAACAGACGTTTCAACCGTGGTATTATAGGAGCATACCACATAACCTTAGCAGGAATCTTCTTTCTGACGGGCTCGTCATCGCCCTCAACATCACCAGCATCATCTTGTCTGATCTTGTATCGCAGTGCATTGCATACCGGACATGCATCCAAATTCTCATACTCCTCACCGCGGTAAAGGATGCAGTCATTGATGCATGCATGTATCTTCTGCACATCTAATCATAGAGGGCAAATAGCCTTCTTTGCTTCGTACGTAGTCTCGGGCAGTTCGTTATTCTTTGGAAGCTTCGGCTTCATTATTTTCAGTAACTTTTCAAATCCCTTGTTAGATAAACCAGTCTCTGCCTTTCATTTCAGCAATTCCAGTGTGGTACCGAGCTTTGTGCTGCCATCTTCACAATTTGGGTACAACAACTTTTTGTGATACTCTAGCATGGTCTCCAACTTCAGCTTCTCATTTTCTGTATCGCAGTCTCGTTGTACATCGGAAATGACCCGACCAAGACCATCAGCATGCTCATCTGGCGTCCGTTGTTCTTCACCATCTTCTTCTTCATTGTCTTACATTGCAGTATCACCGTATTCTTCAGAGAACATACGATAGTTCTCATCATCATTTTCTTCTTCATCGTCTTCCATCATAACCCCTCTTTCTCCATGCTTGGTTCAACAATTATAGCTGGGCATGAAACCTCTCCGAAGCAGGTGGCCTTGAAGGGTTCTCGACAAAGAGTGCTCCTTAACGTTCCGACAGTCCACACATGGACAAGGCATAAAACCATCATATTTGTTTGCCTCAGCCATATGGATAAATTTATGCAGGCCTGTAATAAAACCAGAACTGCGTCGGTCGCCGTACATCCATCGCTGCCGTTCATCCATCTGCATATCATATAATTAAGTTTATCAAATACAATTAGAATAACATATTGAATACTGAAATGACCACCGTACATCGACACATGCAATATTTCTGTATCAATTATAGATGAGAAGGATAAAGTTGCTAACCTCGGTCGAGGATATCATTTTGTCTGAACTTAAGTGTGGCTCGGGCATTTCGTCGAACACATCTTGTGCGTGGCAAAGGAAAAACATTAGCACCCACTTCCCACCAATCCGAGCAAAAAAAAAAATAACAGTAGAGAAGAAGACGGGGGTTACGTATATAGGTAGGGGAGGGGCATTCGTCCCGGTTTGTGGCACGAACCGGGACCAAAGCTCGGGCATTCGTCCCGGTTCGTGGTACGAACCGGGACCAAAGCCTCCGCGACAGCTTTGGTCCCGGTTCGTGGCACGAACCGGGACGAATGTCCCCAACCGAACCGGGACCAATGCTCCATGGGCTCCTGGCAGCTCGAACCGGGACCAATGCCACCCATTGGTCCCGGTTTGTATGGGAACCGGGCCTAATGCCTTTTTCTGGCTTTCCTAAAACCTCTTTTTCTACTAGTGGTCCGTCACATGGCATGATCCTCCTATATATGAATCTGAATCAGCACGGGTCTGGATCGTGTGATAGGATCGTCTACGTGTATCCTGTCAAGATTTGCTTGTGCATCTTCCGCAAATGTAAAGACGATCTGGTGCTCAAAATCGTCATGTGTAAGAAGGCCAACTATCAGAAGGGGTGGGATGACATGTCCTGACGATGACAACGATGATGGCAAAATGGACGGTGTCTGTTTGCGCGTTTGTGGCTGTCTCGAGTGGCGACGCATCGCCTCAATTAAGAAGTCTGTGTCGATCCTAGAACTTCCAAGTTGTATATCTTAATTAAGCTATGGATCCGAACCTTTTTATCGCTATATTCAGCGGTAATTGTTCCAAATGGATTTTTTTCCTAAAAAGACACCCAAAAGATATCTTAGATCTGATAGTTATCATGTAAAACAAACAACCAGTACACCTAGTGAAGCTTGCAATCCCTCACCACCGGATAAGAGAGTTAAAAAAAAACAGCCCGTACCACAGAACAACACGAACAAAAATGTCAAAATTGCTGCATTAATAGCCAGCCAATTGCTCTCGCTGATACACACATGAATTGCAAAATTCAAGAAAGAGCCTCCAGATCTATCGACACAAACTCTCACATGCCATTTTTCGGTGTTACATAGGACGTCGTCGAGATAGGGAGAGACCCAGGAGAGTTTATTCCAGCATGCTATCACCACCACCACCTCGTCGATGTTACGATACAAAATCTAAGAAGACGAAACACACGGATACCCACAAGACGCCTGAGTGGAGACGGACCAAGACGACGGCTAGGGCTTGGAAAAGCCAGAGAACTATTGTTCCAAAAGTTGATCATGTATGTCAGGCATGCATGCTGCATATATTTGTGAGTAGTGGCCACGTGCATGAGCACGACTATAATCTCGTACGGTTTGGTTTCCTTTTTTTTTTCTCAGAACATACGCAGAATAAACAGACCTAAGAGGCGGCCCAATCAGAAAAGCCCGCCAAAATCAATCCACACTCTCCAGATGTCGGACTCGATAATCACGCCGAGTAGCGGCGGCGGCGGAGGTATGCCGCACCTGGACGATGGCATCCTCTCAGAGATCCTGTACCGACAGTCCACCAAGGACACCTACCACCTCGCCACCATCTGCCCACGGTTCTAAGCATTGATGAATGGTAACAAAAGGAGAAAATCAGGAAAAGAGCAAGACATACGTTCATTTTTATTTTTATTTTACAGTGTGTACACCTTCTATTTCTACAGACAACATTAATACCGATTTTAACCATCGCTTAAATGAACTATTTTTATAATTCCTTCAAAATTTATCTTATCTTAAATATTTTTTATTTTTCTTTTGAAAGTTGTCTTGCATTTAACAAAGCATCTCAAATGAATGATTTTTGATAAAATGTCAAAGATTTTCCTTTGTTCCAACCAATAAAAAACGAGATGTCAAACGGGTGACTGTATTATATAGAAAATGTTTGAAGTGCGAGAGATCCTCCAACTAACTGACCATGCATTTCTGTTATCAAAGAATTTGAAAAGAGAGTTAAGTCTAACTTGGGGATATATAATTAATTTGTGCTTTAAACCACTTGATTTTTTTCCTAGAGGTAACTTTGATGATGTTTGATTTGTTAAATACACAACTATCCCCGTTGATTAATTTTAACTGCTTTACACAATTAAAATTACATATTCATAAAAAATAGTTTTACAGCTTATCATGGGGAGTGGGGGCGATGGCAAAACCTGCAATTGGATTGCTTCCTGTTACAGTATATGCGGATCGCACTGGCCATTCCTATCAGTTCGAATTTTTGGGATAGATAGCTAGTGCAGAATACATGACACTTTCCAGGCGCGCAGGTCGGAGAGCCCCAAATCTAAGTATACGCGCACTCACGATCTGACGCATGCATGTTAGCGATTGTTACGAGTCACCGAAAGTTATTACGCGAGCGCCTCCTACAAATGTGTATCAACCTAACTCTTCATAACTTATTCCATCCATACGATATTATTAGGCAGCAGGTTAAGTGTGCAAAGAAACATTATTACATGTGGCTGTTCCAAAGAGACTATTATCCCACACAACCACCAGGTCCACCATAAAAGCACTTGGCCTGATCAACGGGAATGACAGAGTAACATTTCTCACTACTCACATCAACAGACAAGTCTTTCATGATAGGCATGCTTCTCTCTTCCTGATCAATTAATCGAACATCAGAAAAAGAAGCAGGATGGCCTGACCCAGCACCTAGGAGCGGAGCTACATGTAAGTCGGCAGGGGGGGGGCATCCGAAGAAAAATTCAGCTAAAAACTACTACTATTTGGCTCATTTACCCTCAAAGTCAGTAGTATTTGGCCTATTTGCCCTCCCAAAACCGGCCCAACATGTCTCTATAGCCCGTTTGCCCCCCCCCCACCCACCCACTCGGCCTAAGCTCCACCACTGCCAGCACCCTTCAGATTGACACCACTTCCAATAGGAGGAGTTTGGAGTGCCCTGTTGGCAATCACAAAGGCACCAAAGTCGACAACATTTGCATGATCTGCCTATGTGCACAATGATCTCGGATAGTAGCCCACCGCTATAGGAACACTATTGAACCCATAATACACCCACCAGTCTCCGGGGTTGTTTTCCTGCCATAGAGTAAAATTAGGACAGGTGAAAGTATTTAAGAAATTTGGTGTAAAAAGGCAATGGGTCGATGATCTTTTTTTTCCACTTAGCATAGCTCACTCTTGTTTGTGTTATGCTTCGATTATAAAGCAAGTCTACAACATCACTTGTTGGCGCCAATACAAAATAGGTTGTAGCATTGTCCACATGCTAATAAATTTCGACCATGAAATAAGATTGTGCGAGAAAAGAATGAATCTAATATGTATTTAGAAAAGAAGAATAGTGTGCAACGCTCACCTTCAATACTCTGATCGTGATAGTTTGTAGTTTTTCATCAGCAACATCAGACAGGATGGATGATTGCACCCGATGATATAATACTGCCATTAGCTTGTACGAAACCAGGACAATCCAAGTTAGAACACCCAGTTTTATCAGATCCATCCCTCTATTGCATATATATTCACGTGTGACTAGTTGTATGTACATTTCACATATGAGCACGAATACATGTATAAAACTAAAATACTATTATCACATACTGTCCAATAGGTAAAGAAGTGAGGATGAGAGTCACCATAGAGTTCTGGATAAATCTGTACAAAATGGATTTCTAACTAGAATAAAATTTTCATAAAACAGGAAATTAGGAACATGTTGTTTAGTTGTGTGTGTGAGGGGGGGGGGGGGGGGGGGGAGGGAGTTGAATAACAGTCTTTGTTAAATGGTCCAGAAATAATTACGGGGAGGTGGGAATAACATATTTTTGTTTAAATGGTAAAAAAAGGACTAAATCTCAATGGAAATTTTGGCAACTAAGGAAAAAAGTGCTTTCCAAATATCTAACTAAAGTACGAGTAATTAATAGTTGCTAGTTTTTTTTTTTGAAAGAAAAACGATGGCGAAGGCCCCAACTACGAGTTTGTTTTATAAAATAAGAATCCAAATTCGTATCCGTGAGGACTTGAATCTGGGTGGTTTGGTTGTACAACCACTTCTCTAGCCTCACTTCTTTAACAGGGAGTAGTCGCTTGTTTCATGTCATATCACAATGTAAAAAATTGGTGCTTACCTGCCATCCTGCAAGGGCTATATTAACGCTTGCATCTGAACCATCTCCGTTGTGGCCAAGCCAAAGTCGAGTTGAACTAAGTTGGCCGGGTTTTAGTGTGTGGCTATAGACATCCATGGTGGCTTGTAAGCCATAGTAATTGTCAATGGCACTAACGTGTACTGCAACCTGTATAGTGCAAACATTAAATAATAAATAGCAACACTACTGAATGGAGCAATAATCTGAATTATGTTTAGTTTTTGTTATTGTTATTTTTGCTTCGTTATTTTTATTTTCATTTTCTTTTTTTGTCACTTGTATAAGATTGTCCAAAATATTCATTCTTAATAATTGTTCAGATGTTAAAAATATTCAAATTAAAAAGTTTTTCAGATTAAAATATTTAATATGAACATTATTTTAATTTTTGAAAAAAATTCAGATCTTGAAAATGTTTAAATTTTGAAAATGTTATGGTAAGAAATGTTTAAAATTGAAAAATGTTCACATTTTCAGATTTATAAAATGTTGAAAATGAAAAATGCTCATATTTTGAAAATATTTAGATTTCGCAAATGTTTAAAAAATGTTTTGATTAAAAAATGTTTTTTCATCAGAATAAAAAATGGTTGGATTTAAAAAACATAAAAAATAAACGACAAGTAAATAGAAAAAATCAGTAATATTGAAAATGGTCCTGAGATTCAGAAAATGTTCATGGGTTTGATTTTTTTTGCATTAATGTACTAATACTTTCATAAATTTTGTAGTATTTTTCCTCATCTATCTATACCTAATAATAAAAGCAGTAAGGCTTCTTCCTCCCCATTCTTCGTCCGTCCGTCTATCCCGTAGTTATCGTTCCGTTGTGTCCTTCCTTGATCATTGTTACGTCAAAAGGAACCAGATCAGAGTCCAACAACAATACCAAATCGAATCGACAAACCACGCCGGGTCATGGAATTATGTTTTGTTTTGAAAAGCAACGGGGTGCACCGAGGCCACAATCGCAAATGGTAATTTTGTAATACTTTAGATTTTTGTAATCTGCTGAGGGTGATATGTTCACAAATGAAAAATATCGGGTTGATGGATCGTGATGTTGCTTCTCCTACATTTCTCAGGTTTTAAGGTGATCAACGGAGATCCTGAACACTCGGATCACAAGCCAGTCATTGTCTCTCTTGAGTCTTGATGGTATCACACGGACCAGTCCAGTAAATAATGGTCGTTTAAATAAACGATTTGAAGCCAGATGGCTGATCGAAGTGATTGTGAAGCGGTCATTAAAAATGCTTGGGAAGTCGCTCGTATTAGAGGTGAAAGTAATGTCATGTGTAAAATTGGAGTGGTCTCCTGTGAGCTGCATAGGAGCAAGGAAGTTGTATGCGACTTACAGAAGCGAATAAAGAGCTTAGAGGCCGAGCTGGAGCCATCCACGTACATGTCAACTCACGACACGACATCCAACCCAGTCGCCCACGCCTCCTGTCGTTTGAGCACCTTTTTCGTAGACGCCCCGCACCATCAATGTCATTTGTGGCTCCCAGCTCCTCACACCCGTACAGTTGTTATTTTTCATATCTATAGGATATTCTGTTGTTTGGATGTTAGTTTTCATATACCTTGTGTTGTTTTGTTTTTCATTTTCATATGCATTGTTTTTTTGTTCTTTTCATATATGTGTGCTGTTTTTCCGAATTAGTGAATAAATAATTCTACATGTCGTTTTTTTATTATATGTTGTGTTGTTATATTACCTCGTTTAGTTGTTGGGTGGGTTTATCAATGAGTTTCTAATACCCTGTCGGATACAGGTATGATACAAAATCTATACCTAGATACGTCTACGAGTGTCTCTACCCACACCCCCCAATGGGGTGTGCCATCCGTAGCTCCAGCATCAAGGGTGACGTGGAAGACGGGCTCTGCTTCTTACGCCTTCATTCACTGGAGCGCAATGGAGTTGTGAGCAAGCCTGGCGAGTGGGCCATGGTTGTAAGCGTGTGCCTAAAATAAATAGGAGGCACTTGCCTCTTTCAGCAGCGCCACGAAAATGTGTCTGTAATTCTGAATCTCCGCACTGCATGGAAAATTCTACATGTGAATGTGATTACTCACTGTCCACAGTGGACACACAGGGGAAGACACTGAGGAAATTTCCATTGCCATACCATGCCAATGATTTTTCTTCCATCGGGCAGTCTCGGGGACGCTTGTATGCTACACATTTACATCATCTCGGAAATTCTTGTACACTCTCAGTTTGGCTTCTTGAGGATTATGCTACTGGACAGTGGACCATAATGCATACTGCTAACGTTCCACAATGTTGAACATACGTTGGATTGGGCCTCGGCCCCTGTTGTGTACCAGCGGCCTCCTCTCTCCCCGTATATACTTCCTTGGGAGACAAGTAGAGGCCAGCCCCTTGTACCTATATAAGTGCCTTGGCACGCATGCAATCAATCACTAATTGATGCTAATCCTCTCTACATGGTATCAGTTACCCTAAGATACTAACCCTAATCCGCTTCCGCCCTAGGCCGCCGCCTCCTTCTCCTCCCAGGCCGCCGCCGCCCCCACTCCTACCCTAGCGCCGCCGCCACCCAGGCCGCCGCCGCTTCTCCCTTCCCCTAAGCCGCCGCCGCCATCTAGGCCGTCGCCGCTCCTCCCTCACCCCACCTCGCTGAAAGTGCATGGTTGATCCCATGCATGGTTTTGGTAATTAATGACAATCTCTATGGACTAATATTTGTGTTGAGCTCTATGTGTAGGTTGTCCTTTAGCTTGTGTCAAGATCATTTGTTGATCAAGGCCAAGCTTGCTTGTCTCCATCGGTTGGAGTCAAGGTCAAGGTAGAAGATCATTTGTTGATCAAGGCCAAGCTTGCTTGTCTCCATCGGTTGGAGTCAAGGTCAAGGTAGAAGATCATTTGTTGATCAAGGCCAAGCTTGTCTCCATCGGTTGGAGTCAAGGTCAAGGTAGAAGATCATTTGTTGATCAAGGCCAAGCTTGTCTCCATGTGTTGGAGTCAAGATGCTTTGCTTGATCTCAATTTGTTGGAGTCAAGCTCAAGGGAAGAAGAAGAAGGTGGTGTTGATCAAGGCTTTGTGCGGGTTGATCAACTCTCAAGTTCATGTGAAGATATGCCGAAGAGTGCTCTCCCCATCTTGGTGTATGGGGGAGTATCATGTGAATCTTCACCAAGCGAAGCGCAATGAAGAAAGGTGGTGCGTCTTGAGGAGTTGAAGATCTTCTTCCTCGACCTCAAGTGGATTAATGCGCAAGGCAAAGGTATGATCTTGATAGGGTTTCCATTTTACCGGTCTCATGTTGTTTAGTGAGAGACCGGGTTATAGGATAGATAGCCGTTCTATCAAGAGGGGCTCTCGACCGAGTATCCTGATCGTATCGTTCGTGGAGAGCTCAAACCTTTGCATCCATACAATCATCTTTATTGGTTCTTAGTTGGCTTTTATCCATGTGAGAATTTAGAGCTTGTGTTCATCTCCATACCAAGCTCTAGTTCATCAAAAACGGATCTCATGAATATCTTCTTGCGTTTTTGATATCGGAGGTTTTACCGGTTTGTCTCTTCTACGAGAAGTCAAACTCTCTACTTATGTTTTCCTCCTCACATGATAGACTATGATGTGTATATGCATGATCTTGTAGGGCTTGTGATTATCTTCGAAACAAGCCCAAGATCATAGAAAACGGAGTCTTGATGAACATCTTATTGCATTTGTGATGTTGGAGGATTTACCGGTTGTTCTTTTATAGAGAGGTTTTACCTTTCCCCATTTGGTTTTATCCTCCCTTGATGGACTATGATGTTTCTCTACATGATCTTGTAGAACTTTTCGTTGCGATTCCAACGAGCCCAAGATCATCGAAAACGGAGTCCGGATGATTAAGTTATGATTTTTCTCGTACCGGTTGTTCTGCAGTTTTTTTGTCCGGCGGTAGTACCGCTGCGGCAGCGGTAGTACCGCTACACCTGGAGCGGAACTGCTGCTGCACAGCGCCCGGTACCGTTGGTGGTACCGCTGGTGGTACCGGTGCGCCCTTTTTGCGTACTGGTATCCCCCCCGGTACCCCGGCGGTAGCAGCCACGTTCTACCGTTGGAATCATCATTTTCAGTCAAAAAGGGTCCCAGAGGTAGTACCGCTGGCGCAGAGGTAGTACCGCCCAGCGGTAGTACCGCCAGGCTAGAGGTAGTACCGCTGGGTACGATTTTGCACATAACGGTCAGATTTCGGGGGACCTATTTAAGGGGCCTTCTTCCCCAATGGTTCCCCATCCAAGGCAGCACGTTTTCCCCTCTCTCTCCCACCATTGTTGACCTTGAAAAGCTTGCCCCCCTCTCAATCCCTCCAACGAATCTTGCATATTTTTGAGGGAAAAGTGAGAGGAGATCTAGATCTACATTTCCACCAATCAATCTCTCCTCTAAGTGAGGGAACCTAGTGGATCTAGTTCTTGGAGTTCTTTTGTGGTTCTCCTCTTTGTTCTTCCTCTCTCATTCCCCCCAAAGCATTTGTTGCTTAGTTGGAATTTGAGAGTGAAGGATTTGAGCACTTGTGCTCTTGCCTTTTGCATTTGGTGCATAGGTTTGAGTTTCCCTCGGTGATACGTGGGGTTGAAGGTTGAGAGCTTGTTACTCTTGGGTGCATTGTGTTCCCAAGAGCTTGTTGCCTCTTGGGTGCATTGTGTACCCTAGACGGTTGGAGGTGCCGCGAAGTCTTCGCTTGTGGAGCTTCGGCACGAGTTTGGGAGCCCCCAATTGGGTTGTGGGTGTGTGCCCTAAGAAGAAGTTGTAAAGGGCTCCGGAATCCGCCCCGAAGGATTCCGATAGTGGAAGGTGAACCAATCCCTTGGGTGAGGTTCATCGGAGAATAGGGTGAGGCCTTTGTGGCATCTTGAGTAGGCCTCTTGTGGCGAGCTCACACCCCTCCAACGAGACGTACTCCCTTAACAAGGAGGAACTCGGGAATACATCCTCGTCTCCGCGTGCCTCGGTTATCTCTATACCCGAGCTTTACTTATGCAATTTACATTGTGATAGCCTTCGTGCTTGAAGTTCATATATTGCTATCTTCTTGTTGCTTGAATTGCTTAGCATAAGTTGTTGGTGCACATAGGTGAACCTAGAATATTAGGTTGTTGGCTTGTTAATTTAAACACATAGTTTTATTCCGCAATTATCAAGCCCCTAATTAGAAAAAGTTTTAATCGCCTATTCACCCCCCCCTCTAGGCGACATCCGGGCATTGTTTGTTCTTTCAATTGGTATCAGAGCCTCGTCTCTCTTGTTTGGCTTTACCGCCTAGAGAGTAAAGATGTCGTCTAGGGATTTAGTGCACAATTCCTTGTTTATATTCAATGGCACAAATTTTAATGTTTGGAAAACTCATATGCTTAGACACTTACGGGTCTTGGACCCCAATCTTGAGCGTATCTTAGATATAGGTTTTTCTCCTCCGAAGGACTACGAAAGTACGACTTTAGAGGATGAGAAAACTTATATCTAGATGCTCTAGCATCTAATGAGTTTTGCAAATTTGTGAGTGTTGTAGTTTTCGAGTCAATCATGCCTCTCCGGGATGCTCATGATCTTTGGACCAAGCTTCAAGACAAATATGGAGTGTCCAACATTATTGAGGATGATTGTTCTCCCTCCACCTCCGGCCGTGACGAGCTCTCGTCTTCATCTACTTCACCAAAATGTGGTAAGCCACAATCCAATGTAATGGTGAGTAGTGATAGGTTTTGCAACCTTGATAGTGAGCTCATTATTGATGATCATTTATCTCTATCTTGTTGCAATGCTTTATCTTTGGACCTAAACACTCGTAGCACTATAAATGATTTACATGCTAGTGTTGATAGTCCTTGTATATCATCCAAAAATTGCTTAGATAAATCTAATGATGATATGCTTGCTTTATCTTGTTGCCATGATGAAAATGCTTGTGTTCCCTCTAACTCTTGCATTGATAATAATGTAGAGGAAACCAAATTTGCTATGCAACAAGATATGAACTTGAGTGGTTCAAAAATTAATTGCTCTTCTTCATCCATCACTTATTGCCTTATGGCTAAATCTTCTTCTAGCAATGAGAATAATAATGATGATAATAATGATGAAGAAGATGATATTGAAAAAATTAATGCTAGGCTTCAAAATAAAGGTCTAATGATTCTTAAAGCCATTCCTAGCAATAAAAGTGCCCAAGCTAACCTCTTTGAAATCATGAGCACTCTTATTGAGCGTGGGGAATCTATTGAGGCTTTGCAAGCAAGTCTTGAAGAAAAGGGTGAGATTGAAAGGATGATGCTATGGAGAAAGCATCGTTAGAAGATGCTCTTGAGGAAGAGCAAGAGACTCGGGCTTCTCTAGAGGAGAAACTAGATTCTATCGAGGAGTCTCATAATGAAATAATTGCTAAAATCATTAAAGAACGTGACCATGCTCATGCTAAATATAAAGTCACGAAAAATGAAAATGCTAGATTAAATGATGATCTTGCCAAGTTGTCTTCTTCTATTCCTAATGTCAATGATGCTTGTGCTACTAACTCACTTTCTTGTGAAGCACCCACTTTGAAGGAGAATGTTGAGCTAAGGGCTCAACTTGAGTTGCTAACTAGCAAGTATAGGGAGTTGGAAGAAAATCATAAAAAGCTATCTAGCTCCAATGATGATCTTCTAGCATTCCTATGCTTGTCTTAAGTTAGCTCATGAGGCCATCACTACAAAGGTAACATCTAGTAAGCCTCATGTGGATATTAGCACAACTTTAATCAAAAATGCTATATTGCCATGTGCTAGTCCTAGTAGTTCATCCACTAAAAATGTTGGTACTTCATGTGATGAATTACTTGCTTTGCCTTGTTGCTCTAACATTGATGCATCTACCTCCTCTAGTACTTGTGTTGTAACTAACCATGTAGAGAAAAGAGGAGAGCTCAAGGCCCAAGCCACTTCTATGAAGAAGGGCTTGGAAAAGCGTCATGAGGGAGAAAGTGCACTTGACAACATGTTGAGTGTGCAACAATCCCCAAATGACAAGAGTGGACTTGGATTCAACTCCAACAACAAGATCAAGTCCAAGGTTGAGAAGAAGAAGAAGGGCCAAGTTCAAGTCAAGAATCCGGCCAAGATCACTTGCTTCAAGTGCAAGGTTGAAGGGCACCATGTTCGGGATTGCCCAATGAAGAAGAAGACTCTTAGTGAGAAGCAACTAGGGAAGCGGCCTCTTGTTCAATCTCGTGCTCAACCACGAGTTGAACAACGGCCACCTCCTAAGAAGACTCAAGTCAATGCTCCTCAAGTTGAGGAGCCTATTAAGAAGAAGAAGAGTCGGTGTTGCTACCTTTTCCGTGGCAAAGGTCATTTTGCTTCTTCATGCACTAACGGTACCCTCTTCCAACTCCTATCATAATTGATGATGCTTATTCTCTTAGGAAGGATAGAGTTGGCAATGTGTTTGCCAAGTATGTGGGAGCTCAAAGTGGTGTCAAGAAATGCACCATTTGGGTTCCCAAACCTATTGTGACTAACCTCTTAGGACCCAACTTGGTTGGGGACCAACAAGCTTCAACTTGATCAATAGGTGTAGTGGAGGACATTGGTGACTTGGCTATTTTTGAAGAATTAAGGGATCTTCATGGGTTTATTTCTCAAGCCAAGTCAATTGGATTATCACATATCTATCTCATATCCAATGCTTCCTCCTTGCGGTAACATGTATTTAATTCATATATTCATTGAAAGTTGCTTGCTCCCTTGCATATGTTAGTTTAGTTCCTAGCATGTGTTTGTATATGATATGCTCCTATCTTTCTTATCTTGTTATTCAAGGTTATGTTATGATAGTTGTAGTATCATGTATGTGTAATTTGTGTGATGAGCTTATTGAATCTTGTGTGGATTTCATTTGGCTCTTTGAGATATTAATGGACTATCCCATTTTGGGGGAGTGATGTGCTTTGTGCACATTCACAAACCTAAAAATGTGTATACATGAGGCACACCACCTAGTATTGATATTTAATATTATCTAGCTACTATGTGGTATGTTATATTCATGAGAAATTCAAATTCTACAATGTCCATTAATTTCTCTAGTTGATTTTATTTGCCTCTTGTTTAAAAATAAAATAAATTATCACATTATGGGGGAGTAATAAGCTATATGCATATTACAATCCCATAAAAATGTGAACATTTGAGGTTTGCCACTTAGAGTTGATATTGTACATTATCCATTTCCTATGTGGCATGTTTACTCAAACAAGTTCCAATTTTCCTTTGTGGTTACCCGTTGGTTCTTGTTTGTGTGAGGTTGCTTGGTGTGGTTTTTCTCTAATATGCATTTCCATATATTATGTGAGAAACCATTTGTTTCCTTTTATTCTAATCATGGCTTTGCCGGTTGGTTCGAATAATTGAAACTACCAACAACCCTCTTTAAAAATGGTGTTTTAATTCCTATCTTTTGCCATTTGCTAGTTTGTGGTGAAGTTGGTCTTGTACATCATTTCCTTTATACCACCGAGACATATCTCTATATACTCCTTGTCCATGACAAGTGATTCTAGTATTGTGGTGGATTGTGTAGACCATCTTCGCATTGGCTCTTGCGTTAATTTGCTTTATCTATTGCCTTCCTTGCCTTTTGAATGGATCCTATTTTTTCAATTGGTAGTGTTTAGTGTTGTAAATAAAATATGGAGAGTAATGATCCCTTGTGTATGCATTTTGTATTCAAATGCAAATTTCTAAGATAATGCATGAATATTGGGGGAGCATTCCTTTTTATTTAGAACACTAACCTATCTATCAATTTTTGATCCTTTCAATTGGCATTTGTTTCTTTATCTTGTGTTGGTACCTTCAATTGGTATTAAATGGAATTTAATATCTCCTTCATAGATATTTGTTCCAAGTTAATATTTATTGTGGGAGTCTTGATACCTTTTTGCCTTATTTCTTTTACTTGATTTCGGTCAAGTATCACCCTCTTCTTGGTATCTTTTCTCCTAAATTGACATTTGTTGTTTTAATTGGTATCTTATTTTCAATTGGTGTCTTATCGATCATTTGTTGTGTTGGTTTGATTCCTTTTGATATCACACCTCATGTGTTGATGTGTTTTAGAATCAATCATGTGTTGATTTGGATTTTGATATAGTTTGGACAACCTTTTTGTATCACACCTAGGTGTGCTCTCTTCTTGGTTTACTTGGTGTTTTTGTCCAAATTGTATCTCGTTTGGTTCTTGTAAGTCTATGCATGCATATTTACTAGTATATATATTCTATGGCATGCTAGTCTTTCTAGTTCCAATATATAGGGGATGCTCCACCGAATCCTAAATCGGCTAAGATGTGCATGAAATTCAATTTCATATCTATATGCACATATTTATGTGGAGTGTTTCCTATATATTGTAGTTGATCTAACTACTATGGGACCCAATGAGTTTGGGAACCATTTTGTACTCTAATTGTGTTTTAGGTACAATGGAGATGCATTGGATGCTTGCCTCATTCATAAGGAAGGTGTTCTCACCAAGTGATTGTCGGAGTCAAGCTTTGATGTCAAACTAACTCTCATCATCTTCATCACCAATGTCATCTCGGTAACAAGTATCTATCTCATGCATACCTTTCTAGTATTCAACCTTGTGTAGGTTGCCTCTTGGCATGAAAGCTCTTATATGCAATTGTTGTGGTTTTGGCTTTTTCCTTCACTTAATATATCTTTGTGATATGTGTGTTGATTTTGCAAAATCCTTTCTTCAATTGATTTTATTTCCTTGGGATACTTGTTGCCTAACTCAAAGCATCTCCACTATCTCTTGTTCCCTTAGTGATTTGTGTGATGCATTTGATATATTTGAAGTTCCTTTATGTACATTGAGATAAATTTGAGCTATGTGCTATGCTTTTAAGCAACAATCTCATTTGTATATTTATGACTTCCTTTTGGATACCTTGTTATCTTTTTCCCGAACCATTTCGTATGTATATGTTTCTTTGCGGATGTATATCTTTGTGGTTTGTCTAATTAGAAACCTATACATATGAGAGAGGTCATCTTTTAGTTGGTATCCTATTTTGAGCCACCTTGTTTTTCATATATAATTCCGTGGTGGTTCCAAATTTGTCTCATGAGTGCTTGCCTTATTGTTTATTGGTATCTTTGCACACTCATGTATTTCTTGAAGATCCTTGACTTCATGCCTACCATGGTGAGCATGTTGAATTTTATTGGCTAAATGCTCTCACTAGCTTTTGGCATTTTCAATTGGTTTAATTTCCAATTGGTATCCCTAAGCTTGTGAACATATTTCTCTAAAAAGATCTTCTTATCTCGGTTGGGCCTATCTTATGTTGAAACTTTGAAAATTGGTATCTTCTTTTGGCTCAACCACATCTTTGGTGCAAGTGCTATGATTTGCTTTTGCATTATGCACTCTTGCACTTGTTGAGTGTTCTAGATGATTTTGGGGGAGTGAGGATACCATATTTATGCACTCCTCATTTGTGCATGATCATTGGGGAGCTTCTCCATTTTTATTTGGAACTCTTTCTTTGGATCTTTTCGATTGCTTTGCTCCTTTGTGGAGATGTTTAAAATGATTTCATCTTTTTGCAATCTTTGGATCCTCAATATAGTTTGATTTCCTCTAATTATTCGTCAATGAATAAGTGCATTTGATTTCACTCATATCTTGAGAAATGCACACCTTTATGGAGGAACTCTTATTATATTGGCTCTCTAAATTTTTCTTCCCATTTCGGCAATCGATGCCAATGGGGGAGAAGTTTAGAGGGTTTAAGGGAATTTGGGTTTTATGCTTTTGTTGCATTTGCCTTTGATGCGCTTTGCATCCTTGCTCGTGTGTCTTGCAAGGATGCTTTATTCTTTATATAAACCCTCTTAAAAAGGGATTGTCATCAATTACCAAAATGGGGGAGATTGAAAGTGCATGGTTGATCCCATGCATGGTTTTGGTAATTAATGACAATCTCTATGGACTAATATTTGTGTTGAGCTCTATGTGTAGGTTGTCCTTTAGCTTGTGTCAAGATCATTTGTTGATCAAGGCCAAGCTTGCTTGTCTCCATCGGTTGGAGTCAAGGTCAAGGTAGAAGATCATTTGTTGATCAAGGCCAAGCTTGCTTGTCTCCATCGGTTGGAGTCAAGGTCAAGGTAGAAGATCATTTGTTGATCGAGGCCAAGCTTGTCTCCATCGGTTGGAGTCAAGGTCAAGGTAGAAGATCATTTGTTGATCAAGGCCAAGCTTGTCTCCATGTGTTGGAGTCAAGATGCTTTGCTTGATCTCCATTTGTTGGAGGCAAGCTCAAGGGAAGAAGAAGAAGGTGGTGTTGATCAAGGCTTTGTGCGGGTTGATCAACTCTCAAGTTCATGTGAAGATATGCCGAAGAGTGCTCTCCCCATCTTGGTGTATGGGGGAGCATCATGTGAATCTTCACCAAGCGAAGCGCAATGAAGAAAGGTGGTGCGTCTTGAGGAGTTGAAGATCTTCTTCCTCGACCTCAAGTGGATTAATGCGCAAGGCAAAGGTATGATCTTGATAGGGTTTCCATTTTACCGGTCTCATGTTGTTTAGTGAGAGACCGGGTTATAGGATAGATAGCCGTTCTATCAAGAGGGGCTCTCGACCGAGTATCGTGATCGTATCGTTCGTGGAGAGCTCAAACCTTTGCATCCATACAATCATCTTTATTTGTTCTTAGTTGGCTTTTATCCATGTGAGAATTTAGAGCTTGTGTTCATCTCCATACCAAGCTCTAGTTCATCAAAAACGGATCTCATGAATATCTTCTTGCGTTTTTGATATCGGAGGTTTTACCGGTTTGTCTCTTCTACGAGAAGTCAAACTCTCTACTTATGTTTTCCTCCTCACATGATAGACTATGATGTGTATATGCATGATCTTGTAGGGCTTATGATTATCTTCGAAACAAGCCCAAGATCATAGAAAACGGAGTCTTGATGAACATCTTATTGCATTTGTGATGTTGGAGGATTTACCGGTTGTTCTTTTATAGAGAGGTTTTACCTTTACCCATTTGGTTTTATCCTCCCTTGATGGACTATGATGTTTCTCTGCATGATCTTGTAGAACTTTTCGTTGCGATTCCAACGAGCCCAAGATCATCGAAAACGGAGTCCGGATGATTAAGTTATGATTTTTCTCGTACCGGTTGTTCTGCAGTTTTTTTGTCCGGCGGTAGTACCGCTGCGGCAGCGGTAGTACCGCTACACCTGGAGCGGAACTGCTGCTGCACAGCGCCCGGTACCGTTGGTGGTACCGCTGGTGGTACCGGTGCGCCCTTTTTGCGTACTGGTATCCCCCCGGTACCCCGGCGGTAGCAGCCACGTTCTACCGTTGGAATTTTCATTTTCAGTCAAAAATGGTCCTAGAGGTAGTACCGCTGGCGCAGAGGTAGTACCGCCCAGAGGTAGTACCGCCAGGCTAGAGGTAGTACCGCTGGGTACGATTTTGCACATAACGGTCAGATTTCGGGGGACCTATTTAAGGGGCCTTCTTCCCCAATGGTTCCCCATCTAAGGCAGCACGTTTTCCCCTCTCTCTCCCACCATTGTTGACCTTGAAAAGCTTGCCCCCCTCTCAATCCCTCCAACGAATCTTGCATATTTTTGAGGGAAAAGTGAGAGGAGATCTAGATCTACATTTCCACCAATCAATCTCTCCTCTAAGTGAGGGGAACCTAGTGGATCTAGTTCTTGGAGTTCTTTTGTGGTTCTCCTCTTTGTTCTTCCTCTCTCATTCCCCCCAAAGCATTTGTTGCTTAGTTGGAATTTGAGAGTGAAGGATTTGAGCACTTGTGCTCTTGCCTTTTGCATTTGGTGCATAGGTTTGAGTTTCCCTCGGTGATACGTGGGATTGAAGGTTGAGAGCTTGTTACTCTTGGGTGCATTGTGTTCCCAAGAGCTTGTTGCCTCTTGGGAGCATTGTGTACCCTAGACGGTTGGAGGTGCCGCGAAGTCTTCGCTTGTGGAGCTTCGGCACGAGTTTGGGAGCCCCCAATTGAGTTGTGGGTGTGTGCCCCAAGAAGAGTTGTAAAGGGCTCCGGAATCCGCCCCGAAGGATTCCGATAGTGGAAGGTGAACCAATCCCTTGGGTGAGGTTCATCGGAGAATAGGGTGAGGCCTTTGTGGCATCTTGAGTAGGCCTCTTGTGGCGAGCTCACACCCCTCCAACGAGACGTACTCCCTTAACAAGGAGGAACTCGGGAATACATCCTCGTCTCCGCGTGCCTCGGTTATTTCTATACCCGAGCTTTACTTATGCAATTTACATTGTGATAGCCTTCGTGCTTGAAGTTCTTATCTTGCTATCCCTTGTCACTTAAATTGCTTAGCATAAGTTGTTGGTGCACATAGGCAACCCTAGCATATTAGGTTGTTGGCTTGGTAATTTAAACACATAGTTTTATTCCGCAATTATCAAGCCCCTAATTAGAAAAAGTTTTAATCGCCTATTCACCCCCCCCCCTCTAGGCGACATCCGGGCATTGTTTGTTCTTTCATATACTTTATATATAATTCTCTAGCTTCCATCAACATAGAGGTTCTAGTAAGTTCTTCAGTAGCATTTTTTGTGTTTTTGATTTTTAAAGAGAGCAAATAAGCAAAACAAAAATAAAGACTACACTAATTTTTTTGGGTTTTAAAATTTTGCAACAAGAAAAATAAGCTAAACAAGAAATAAAGCAAACAAGACAAAAACAAAGTAAAGTGATCGAGTGTATGAGACTCCCCTTGCTGCAGCTCCAAGATCCCCGGCAACGGCGCCAGAAATGAGCTTGATTGCTACTAATGAAGAGTTGGGTGGTGCCCCAAGCGAAGGCGGAGATGTAGCAAGCAGCAGTTTTTCCTCGATAACGAACCGAGGTTTATCGAACCAGTAGGACCTTGAAATCAACAAAAAAGTGAATGTTGAAAATCTCTGGCGCTTAATATTCAACAGACGTGGACCTGCACACACTCAACCAAAATACTTTGCCCCCAACGGCGGAAATGTCGTCAATCTTTCCGGTCTCGCAGAAAACAAAGCAATTAATTGTATAGTTAAATAGATGAAATATGAAAATGGACCAGTGGAGTAATGATGATGAAAAGTGATGAATAAAGGTTGCAATCAATGTAAAAAGATGGACGGGGGCCATGGGTTCACTAGTGGAGTCTCTCAAGTAAATAGAACAATCATATGATGGGTAAACAAATTACACCTGGGCAATTGACAAGATTATAACACAAACTTAATCTAGCTATGATAAAGAGAACATGATAATATTTAAGTACGCATCACGACAATGAACAAAGACCGTTGAGTCCAACTGCATCTTTGTCTCAAAAGTCCACCGTGAAATCGCTATCCAGTCTGTCACCCATCAGTATTAAGTTGCAAGCAAAAGACATTTGCATTAAGTAAAGCGCATGAAGTAAGCAATACTAATATCAAAAGAGACATTAACACCGCTGTTTAACCTTAGTAGCAACAGCACACCCTCGCCCTTAGACGTTTCTGTCACTCGTGCCCAGGAACAAAAGGGGGCATGAACCCACTATCTAGCATAAATACCCTCTCTTGGAGATACACACAATCACTTGGCCAAAGTAACTACGCACATCAGAGAGCATGCAAGAATATATATAAATAAATATATAAGAATCATGCACAATCTGATCATAACTTCATAATCCATCGGATCCTAGCAAACACATCACATAGCATTACAATAATCGATCTTGATCATGTTAGGAAGCTCACAAGATCATAAGACATGAAGCAGAAGAGAGAGAGAGAGACTACCATGTAGCTACTACCATGGACCCATGGTCCAAGGTGGGACTACTCACAAATCATCCCGGAGGAAGGCATGGCGATGAAGAGCCCTCCGGGATCGATCTCCCCTCCGGCAGAGTGCCGGGATCTGCTTCAGAATCACCCCCGAACTAGGGTTTGAGATGACGGCGCGTCGGGATGACTTCTCTGGAAAATAATGGCCGCCCCCTCGTTTTTCGGGTTAAAGGGAATTTATAGGCATCGAAGGGGGCCGAGGCGGTGCCCAGAGGGCAGGGGCGGGCCCCACCCGCGGGTCCTAGGGGGGCCGCGGCCGCCACCCGTCTGTGGCCCCTAGGTGGCCCCCCAGGCTACCCTTTGGTCCTCTGGTTCCTTCCGTCGCATAAAAAATCTCCGTAAATTTTCAGCGCAATCCGATGATATTTCCTGTGGTGGACTTTCTGAAATACAAAAACAGCAAAAACAGGAAACTGGCACTAGGCATCTTGTCAATAGGTTAGTCCAACAAAATGCATAAAAATGATTAATATGATAATAAAAACATGTGAAAACATCACAAAACTAGCATGAATCAATAAAAAATTATAGATACGTTTGACATGTATCAGTAGAGTCCAAACCTATGCACATCCACTGTACTAGTCTCAAGAAATTGCTAGTGCGCACATTCTCGAGATGAATATGTTTTCTCGGATTTTAGAACCATCCGGAATTCCATGTGTTGAAGAACACTATCCTTAAATTTTATTGGTGCACGGTTGCAATAACAAAGATACACTCGAACTATAAATTGATTAAATAAAATAGCAGTTTCCTTAAGGCAAAGGTTTAAAAAAAATCCATAACTTCATCGGAGAACTTGGAAAACTTCGGTTGATAGGCCTTTATTAGCCACAGAGACTTCAGACTGGCACGCGCACCTAACTCAACTACTTAAAACTATGCATGGGACGACCGGATTTGGATGCCCCGGTGCGGCCCTGGAGGAGCCGCACGGGAGCGGGTTAACATTTTTGTTGTATGTTCAGGAGGCGGCGAGCGGAGTATTATGAAGGAAGTTATCATAGGAAAGTACACAATTATTCTTAGATTAACTATGATCTAAATAATACTACCTCCATTCCAATGAATAAGGCCTGTATTATTTCTGATAAGTCAAAATATATGAAGTTTGACCAAGTTTTTTGAATAAATTATTAAGATATACAATACAAAATAAACATAGTTAGATACATCATGAAATATATTTTCCCATGATATCCACATAATATTATAGTTGTTGATAGTTTTTTCTAAAAGTTTGGTCAAAATTTACTTACCTTCACTTTAAAAGATATATAAGCCTTATTCATTCATTGGAATGGAGAGAGAGTATGAATCATTGGATCTACTTAATACTACACGCTAGAATCCGTAGTATGATGTATGTAAAATAACCCTAGGTTTTTTTTATGCTATTTTGGTATTTTCCTTCAACACGGCTGCTAGTTTAAGTAGCTGGTCACCGAAAACAATCAACATACGATTCGTCCTTTTCCGCCTACTTGACAGCTTTTATTATTTTGACACATTCAACGTTGTGTCAGTTCCTAATAAGATAATTGAATACATTGTCAAAGAAGTTCCTACTACGATAATGATAGTTGTGACAATTGCCAACCACATCTTTTGTGTCAGTAGCTTAAATATTAAGCGCAGTGTCGTGTTCTGCTATACACATGATCAGAGATGTTACTTGATTTAAGCACTGGGCTCTATTTAAGCAGGCTAATGGCCCCTCGACTAGTTGTCAAAAGCCAAGAGGTTTCTACTTTCTCTAGTTGCGAGATGCCTTCTTAGCTTGGCTACATTGCACGGTGCCGGACGGAAAGCTTGCAGCCTGGAAGTCTCTTCTCTTGCCGACCTCAAGTCCGTAAGTTCTTTCAAGTTTAAAAATGATTGTAAAGCCGTAGATCTCCACTTTTGCTTCTTTCTATCTCTCCGCAATAGATATGCTTGTATTTCTTGTGTGTAAAAAAAAACACAATGATTTCTGTCAGCTTTTTAGTGACCATCAAAATATTTTTCCTCGTAAATATAATCTTCTAGAGGCTTGAAACTCTTGGAATTTATATTATATAGACCAACACCCCTCGATATTTCAAATGAATAACCGTGAAACATATATTTCAAATATAATGAACAACTATGGTCCGTGATATTAGTCTGGCAAAAACGCTCATGGGTTGCGACGGGAAATTAAAAAAATCAGGGCCGTGTGTTGCAATGGGAAAAGAAAAAAATCGTGGAGGTACCCAAGGCTTATAAAGTGTTTTCTTACCCCCAAATGTATTATAATTCACGAGCATACACAATCATTCTCCACGATAACTATTTTTCGCTCTAATTTCATCTAAGGGGTAAACATGCAGCTATCCCTTGGGGTCAATCTGATGTTCAATCTCTGTAGTTAAGCATTCTGAAGCACAAAGCCCTAAGATCTGTGATTTTGTAACAACTAAAAAATACTAAAAATGACAAACAGAAAGAGCTTTCGGTGAGAAATATGTCAATATGAAAAGCTAAATCTTGATTTTGTCCAAATCTTAATTTTCTCCAAATCAAGTATTAAGAATTTACTCTCGGATAAGCTTTACAAGTTTTTGCAGTCAAATATTCCGCGCACATAAATTCCAAACAACATAATCGCAGAGACCATGGATTCCTACACAAACTTCTAGACAAAACTCAGGAATCAAATGAATCATGGATAAATTCCATGAACAAACATCCATCATCACTAAATTATTCGGATCAGATAATGAAAATGAAGGGGGGAAAATAAGCATGGGAGAATGACGAAGGGGGGAAAAAACACGCGGACTATGATTGTTTTCCATCATCTCCGTGCAGTAGTCGTGTTGCGTTCTTTCCGGCGGCCGCGAACACATGAATCAGCTTAGCGGGCTTTTGTATCTTCTGCTGCACCCGTCAGGGCAAAAGACTTGTGTTGAGCTCTTGCTGCGCCGGTCTTGCGGCGAAGTCCTGCTGCACCGGCCCTGCAGCGAGCAGGAGGAAGGCGAGCACTCGCCGGGATCTGCAGCTAGCGCCCGCCTCATGTCACGCCAGCGGCCGGTTGACCACTTCCGCATCCTCGCTAAGGACAGCGGGCGAGCACTTCCGCCACCATCTGCCCGCGCGTAGCCGAGCTTCTACGTACGCCTGCACCCAGAATCCCAGATGGATGCCGCCGATAGAGGAAGGAGATGGGGTCGGTGAGGGGAAGGAGAACTGGTTCGCGGAGGGAGGCGGAAGAGGCCCTTGCCGCTCTCGCCGCCCTCGAGCCCAAATCTCGAGCGGCTGTCCTGCCTCTTCCGCTGGAGTCGGAAGAGACCCCTTCCGCTGCACGAGAGGTAAGGAAAGTTGGGGAACTGAAGTTTTTTTTTTGGGGGGGGGGGGGGGGGGCAGAGCAGCGACAGATTGGAGAACAAAAGAGGTGAACCGGAACAACGGCAACATTGTAGTAATATGTAGTTTGGTGGGAGTACAAAATGGTAAACTGGCGGAAGCTGCATATGAATTTGTACAACCATAGCCTTGTTTCCACGACATTTATATAGGATTGGAGGGAGTATTAAAAACGCATATACACACGACAACGTACCTATTTTTTTTTTACGAATCAAGGGCTTTATATATTAATCAGAAGGATTACAATCATTTTGAATACAATCCTGAAGAAAACTAGGGATGAAATTCACCGATATGCATCTCCAAACTTACTCTGACAGAGAATGAGACCGATTTTAAATTGTTCTGAAAAAAGGCTGATTCCACATAGGCCATAACTCTATTAATCTAAGCTTCTGCAAAACCAAGCTTCTCCATAATCGCACGTAGGTAAGACCACTCTAGTATGCCTTTGCCATGTCCAATTTGATGGCCCATGCACTCGATTTCCCTTTTTTCTTTTTCAAATAATGTATACACTCAAAAGCCGTCACCACATTGTCTATAATCAACTGCCCGGGAACAAAGGCGCTCTGCTCTTCCGAGATTACTTCATCAAAAATTGGACCCAGCCAGAGAGCTTGGCACCTTTGAGACTATCTTGTACATCACGTTGCGAAGCGCAATAGGCCTGTATTGTGACAACTCTTAAGGTGATCTAATTTTTGGAGTCAGAACGAGTACCGTAGAATTAACAATATCGGGCATCTCTCCTCCGTTCAAGAATTCCTTCACGGCAGCGCACACCCTCTCATTAAGAATAATTGATTCGGATCCGGTGCTATCGCCGGGTAGAGACAGGTTCAAAAGGCTGAGTTTTTTCGTGAAAAAAAAGGCAGAGTTTTGGCAAGCTATCACTATTCACTAGCAGCCTTGTCCGTACGTACCTGAATTTCGGCAAGCTACACTACAGGAAACCACAGATATGCCGACCGGCATAGATCAAATTGCCGTCGGTATAGATCTACGCTGACGGCAGCCGTCGGCGTATCAGCCCGTAGACATAGCCAAAAATGCTGTCGGCGTAGCGAAAGCCGTCGGTATATTTTTTCCTCATTTTTTTCATCATTTTTATTCTTTTTAAATAATTTAATTATATTTTTAATTCTATTTTTTCTATTCTAAAATTTCCTACTTAGCCACACACTTAAACTCTAATTATACTCATAATCTCAAGTCAAAGTATTGACCATGGTCAAACTTCCCATTCGGTCACCCATCCTTAAATTGCTCCAGCCCAAGCACGCTTAACTTTTGAGTTCCATCCAAATTAGCTTCCAAATAAGAAATTAGAATTTACTGATATAGCTATCATATCAATCATATTAACCCCTAGGTCATGATATTACACTTTTTATTATTTAAAATTTGAAAATTTATTTGAATAAATAGCAATTATTAAGTAATAATGTTTTTGAATAAATAACAATAAAATGAGTTTAATTTATTTTTTCCCTTTCTACATTTAATATAGAATATCTCATATCTTTAAATCCGTAAATCGAAATTTGACAAATAAAATGTCTAAATCGATTAGAAAAATGAGAGGAATTCAAAAATGACATCGATATCATCTTGTGCATCACATAAACATCGATAAACTTGGTATTTCAATGAATAGGCACGGGCCATTTTGACCATTTTTTCAAAAAAGTAAAAGAAAGTGAAAAAATACTCAAAAAATGGAATCATTTGGCATGGAGTCCTTTTATGTTTACTAATTGCTATGAAAAATGATAACCTTGATTTTTTGACAAATTTTCTAAAAAAATACTTCACAAAAAGTTCTATCATTTACAAACATGTATAACTTTCGAACCAAATGACCAAGATATGACCATCCCCGTGGCTTAGTTTGTGATAAAGTGCCCATATTCGGCATATAGGTGTGTATTGGCATGGGAAATATTGGTGCCGAACCGAGTTTCCAAATTATTTTACCAAATATCATTTTTTAAGTGTCAAAAAATAACATTTTTTGTGAAACAAGTACCAAAAATATGTTGCAAAATGACACCCATTTAATTTTCACAAATAGTATTACATATATGATCGATAATCCCCAAGTATTAGGAATTTTCTCGCTTTCTACCTAATTTCGCCTACTTAAATGACTTTATGTTGCTTTTTAGAAAGTAATAGAAATTTGAACTACAAGTGTGTGATAGTTTGCTCTAATTTTTTTTAAACAATCATTTTAAGGTACAAAACTAGTGATTATATCACAGAACCGTCGATAGTTTTGAAAGATTCCACCCCCTTCGATGAATAGGCACGGGGCCATTTTGACCATTTTTTCAAAAAAGTAAAAGAAAGTGAAAAAATACTCAAAAAATGGAATCCTTTGGCATGGAGTCCTTTTATGTTTACTGGTTGCTATGAAAAATAGTAAACTTGATTTTTGACAAAGTTTCTAAAAAAATCCTTTACAAAAAGTTCTATCATCTACAAATATGTATAAGTTTCGAACCAAATGACCAAGATATGACCATCCCCGTAGCATAGTTTGTGATAAAGTGCCCATATTCAGCATATAGGTGTGTCTTGGCATGGGAAATATTGGTGCCGAACCGAGTTTCCAAATTATTTTTCCAAATATCATTTTTCATTTTTTAAGTGTCAAAAATAACATTTTTTGTCAAGTAAGTATCAAAAATATGTTGCAGAATGATACCCATTTAATTTTCACAAATAGTAGTACATATATGATGGATAATCTCCAAGTATTAGAAATTTTCTCGCTTTCTAACTAATTTCGCGTACTTAATTGACTTTATGTTGCTTTTCGGAAAGTAATAGAAATTTAAAGTAAAAGTATGTGATAGTTTGCTCTGATGATATGGATGTCATATTTGGATTACTCTCATTTTTCTAATCAATTTAGACATTTTATTTGTTAAATTTCGATTTACGGATTTAAAGATACGAATTATTTTATATTCAATGAAAAACAGAAAAAATAATATAGCTATGCCGACGGCATTGCCGTCGGTGTAGCCCTATGAAGCTAAAGCCGTCGGCGTAGCCATATACGCCGACGGCCATTTTTCTGCGCAGTCCAACTCGCCCCTTATGCCGACGGCCACGACAAAAGGCCGTCGGCGTACATGTTGGCTGTCGACGTAGGTCCGCGTTCCTGTAGTGCTAGCTCCCGTATCCGAGCAGTTGTAGCCGTGAGTTCTGATCGTAAACAAATTGTGCTTAAGTTCTAATTAACGTATCCGAGCAGCTTTAGCCGTGAGTTCCGATCGTAAAGAAGTTGTGCTTAAGTTAATTAATTATAATTATCCTAATCAAACTATAGACACTTTGGTGGCAATGCTCCATGCGGCGGATCCCTCAATTCCCACTGCTTACGATAGACCACATTTTAAATTTACGTGCTTACACCATGTTTACGGTGGGAAAATTGAGGGGAAAGTTGTATTGAGGTTAGTTTTTTTGGACGCCGGCTGGCGAAACCAGTGGTCAGCAGCACCTGTGAATAAACCAACAAGACGTGGAAATATTAGAGGTAAGACGGTAGTGGGGTTCGTGGAGAAACTCAATGAGTTGTGCTCGACATCGACGTGTGCGTCTCCGACGAGGTGGACAAGGGATGCATTGGGTTGCGACGTTGGAGATAAGACGGTCTGTCGAGGTGGAGGTGAAGCAAGGGAGAAGAAATGAACCAACAAGTTTGTTTGGGAGGTCGGCTAACTATTTGTATACATTTTATGTGCACGTGTGATATGTATTTGATAACATTTTTTACGAATCGTAGTAACGCACGGACATTTAGCTAGTTAGATATAGATTTAGAGTGAATTTCATATTTTAGCCCATAATTTAATATTTTTACACTAGTTACCTCATTTAATAAGTTCTTATCCGAGGCCGGTGGTATTACCCTATTTAGTGAAAGTTTTGCCGGTTTTTGCCCTTCTTATAAATCTGAGAACAACCTGTCAGGCTAGATACACGTGACGCAACATCACTGTTTTTCTCTTGGCATTATCCCCAATTCCCCATGCGTCCAATCAGCCCGATATCTCGATTTTTTTCACACACTACTTGGAGCAGCAATGAGAAAATAACCACCACATTTGGTGCAATTTTATAAAAAAAAAAAAATAGTGATGTACGGAGTGCTCGATTAGCCGAGTCAACGACATTTCTGACAGGTAGGAACCATTGTCGACATGACATGACGGTAGTAAACAGTCCAGGTCCCCACTGCCGGTCAAGCTCCCCACGTCGGCATCCATGTTCGTCACGCTCGACAGCTCCCTGCCGCCCGCACGCTCTAGGAGGGAGGAGCAGGCGGGCTTGGCACCGCGCGCGAGTGACCACGACGCAGCGGTTGGTGCTCTTCGTGTCGTGAGCGGCGCATCCAGGCACCGGCACGCACAACCCCGACGCCTTGAACTCCACCGCTGGCCGCTGGCAGGGGCGGGGAGCGCCAAGTAGGCGCACATGCAGCACCGGTAGATGGTGGAGGGGAGGGAGGGGCAGGAGACCGGGAGGAGCGGCCGTCCCTCCGCCGGTTTGGACCGGATGGGTGGCTAGGCCATATACGTGTGAAGTCGCCACGTTACGTGTCCTACGTGTAATTTAACGTTTGGGTCGGAATATTTTGCCATGTCATCACGGACACTTGGCTCGAGTGGTCAGAAATGCCGTTAATTGGGCTAAGCGACTAGGTCGGTGTTTATATTTTTTAATAATGGCGGATGGTACGTTTTGCCGTTAGCATTTAGCAACAACACATATAAGGACTTGTTTGTTTCTAGGGTTTTTGTTGGGGATATCCCATCAAATCCCTATTAATCCCCAATCCACTAGGGAGGGGTAGTGTTTTAGACATTGAGAAAACTACGCTAGAGTTTGGGAAATTCTGAGGAAATGTGGGGGATAAAACCCATCAAAATACACTAGTAACAAATGGTTTTTTCGGATATGTGGTGATTTGGGATTTAACCGAAATAATCCCCACCAATCCCATAAAAACACTAGAAACAAACATGACCTAAAATGGTTGGCTCAAGCGAAATTTAGTTTTTCGTTCTACCAAGCAAAGCACGCGAGACAGTAATTGCTTAGCCACGGACACGTAACGTGCGTGCTTGTCACTCCATCCCATGTATCAACGTTATGTACTTATGTACTGACTGGTACACATGATTATATACACGACAAAGCCGAGTGGTGCAATACTACTGTAGCGCCCCGACCCCGGAATTATACAGAGAGGCTATGTATTTGGCACAACCATCAAAGTATAACACAGAGATCGAGACTTGTGCAACAAACCGGCACATCGCATGACTCTACGACACAAAATGTATAGCAACTCATATAATGAGAAGAATACAAATATTACACAACAAAATGATCACAGATCCAACAAGTCATCAAGCGGAAGCGGGTAGTGTTGTCTAACAACAAGAAGCAAATATATGGCCTAAGAGGCCTACAATAAACATCTCCCAGCCAGCTTGTTCCACGGTCCCAAGCTGCCACCTGGGAACCCCAGACTAGTAGTCGACGTCAACGAAGAACCCACCTAGTTGCTCGGTGTCGTCCTCCTCTGAAATACAAAATCATAGAGGCAGCAAAGAGAGACTGAGTACGACGTACTCGCAAGTTTAGTAGGGCGATATAGGCCCAATGACTGACGGAGGCTCTAAAGCTTTACATGTAGTTCTTTTGCATAAAGCTAAGTTTCATAAACAGAAAATATAAATGACACATGGCATTCGTCTACTCAGAGTATTTTTATAAAGGGGTAAGAGAGTATCATTATCACCTTTCGGTTCTCGGCGAACCTACTCACAAACATCACCCCTCATCTCACACAAAGGCACTCCCTCGACTCACCCTCGAGGAAATGAACCTTTATCACAAGTTGATTAATGCAACCTTTAGTTGCCATATCAATTAGGTTAATGTTGTCTATGATCTTATCGTCTATTCCCAAGTTGTCCATAACCGTGGACACGACTTTTCGAAAAGATTATCCCTGCAGGGGTGTACTATGTGAAAGTCGCCAGGTTCCCGAGGGACCTCCCAGCTTCTTATCCATTGGTACCGTCCGGCTCACCTAATGGGCCCTCTTCCGGGGAAGGCCGGCAAGCAGGCGCGGTTAAACCTTTACCTCGCGTGAGACTATCCAAGAGTCATCTGTGGCCACAGGGCAAGTTTACCCAGCCTCAGCCCCTGCCCCATCGCCACGTCCTAAACACCACCATCCTCATCATTCCTTTTTCCGCTCACACACACGGCCAATGGAAATAGCAAACTAGAGGACCCTTGGATACGCCCGCACAAGTTATTTGGTCAGTAAGGCGCCCATACACCCACCAATGGCAGCACGCTCGTCTTGGTTCAAGAGGTAAAGAACTCGCACCTAGGGGCTAGAGTGAGGCAA
The DNA here is from genome assembly GCA_012064385.1 of Puccinellia tenuiflora. Classification (NCBI taxonomy): domain Eukaryota; kingdom Viridiplantae; phylum Streptophyta; class Magnoliopsida; order Poales; family Poaceae; genus Puccinellia; species Puccinellia tenuiflora. Next base: position 162,374 of record QRDG01001528.1, read on the forward strand.
AACACCATCCCCGATGGCAACTCACCCAAGCCGTCTTAGCATTTTAATTAAGCATCACAATTATCCACCTTGCCCGAATCATTCCATTAACATCAACAATTATGGAAGTAATAACGGACATAAAGCATCTATTTAAGCATAGCTAAGCAAATGAATACAACAATTCTATCTTTATCTCGGCCAACACTTCAACCCTAGGTTTCATAGGTAGGGATACATGTGATTGGCTCGGGGAAGAACATGCATTCATAGGATATTCTAATATTTTGATCAAAAGAGACAGTTGAACCGCATGCAATATTATGGTGGATAAAATAATTTGATAAAAGCATAGGATGCTAGAATGCCAAGAAGGTTAGGTTATCTCTTGCCTTGCTGCCCGGGCGTGAAGTACTGATCGTCGGGGTAAGTAGAGAGACCCTCGACTCCGGAATCTATCAATACCCAAAAGAAAAGCAAGAACACATAAATCACACAAACTCAAAATGCAATGCTCAATCACATGATGGCATGTCAAAATTTATGCAAGGATTCCATTATATAACTTAAGGGCACAATTAAATGGGGAGCCAAATAATTAGGGAAATTATTTGGAAGCAACCCCACATTTAGCTTAGTGACCACGTTCTTCATAGATTAATGAATTATTAGTGAAATCGCTCAAATTGCATGAACATGACATGAAAAGGTTAGGGTTTACCATTCCAATCACTTCGGTAATTTATTTGTAATTTTCGGAGCACCGATGCTTAACTAGCAATTTTAAAAGGTTATTTGGACTTATATCTTTTATCCAATTCAAGATTAATATCAACGTCCAAAGTGTTGTCATGAGGTGTTACTAGCATGTTTAGATAGCATTTGAAACACTGACCAAATTGGTATACCACTTGCAAGAATTAACGAAAAGAGGCTAAAATACAAAGTTCACAAGTTTTCAGCTAGGTTCGGAATTCATCCGGATTGGTCCGGAATATTCCGGATGGTCCGGAATAATCCGGGCTCATTCCGAGCCAAATCCGAGGTGACCTCCAAAACTTTCTGTTAGGGTTTCGGAATTCGTCCGGAAATGTCCGGAAAAATCCGGTCGACCCGGAATCGATCCGGAATAATCCGGGCGATTCCGGACGGCTCGATTTTGGACAGAAAAACGACGGCGGCGGCGGGTGCGCACAAAGAGCGGCAAAAGAGGGAGAAGGGCAACGGGATTTGGCCTAGAAGGTTGCGGAGCTCACCCTTAATGCGTGAGGGTGCTCAGTGATGCCGGAGACAGGCGGGGACGGCGGCAATCGGCGCGGCGAGGCGGTGGAGAAGCGGTCGGAGTTGAGGATGCCGACGTTGATTCGAGCCTTCCCGGCTAGACTCCGCCGGTGGGGAAGGAGAGGAAGTCGAGGCGGAGGAGAGGGTGGCGTCGGTTTGTCCCGGGGAGCTCCAAGTGCGGCGAATCGATGGCGATGGTGGCGGCACTACGGAGGGCTTCCTAGGGAGCTCGGGAGGGGGACGAGAGAGAGAGGGCAGAGGGGAAAAGGAGCAGGTGAGGTCGAGGGCGTCGTGGTGGTCATCTTTGACCTCAAGGGGGGCCACGGCGTCGAGCGGCATGGGCAAGGGAGCAGGTGGCATCGGCGGCATGGCGCCAGTGTCCATCGTCACTGTGCTTCATCCGGAATTTTCCGGATGGGTCCGGAAAATTCCGACTGGCTCGGAATAGATCCGGAAATTTCCGGGTCATTCCGGATGAACATAACATGGCAGAAAAACTGAAATTTGACAAGGGCTCCAAAACACTTCCAGAAAATATGCAAAAATTCTGGGAGTTTCCCCACTAGGTAAACTAGCTCAACATACATTTACTTGGGCCTTTGAGCATCATGACATGGCTTACCAATAACCAAGGATAGGAACCACTTTTGGAGTTGAAGTTGAAAACACATTGGAGGCCAACCATTTGGTTCCTTTGCAAAAGAGTGAACTTGGGGAACTTGTTGAACCATAAGGTCACTTGCCAAGACAAGGGTTACACCACAGTTTGCATAACAAGAAGTAAAGGTTTTGGGAAATTTGCTTCCCTCTTTTCATTGTTTCCCACAAGGTAACTTGTTAACATTAGCAACTTAAGGGCATGCCATGATGCAAACAAGAAAGCAAAAAGTGGAAAAATTCTTCGTATTTTTCATTACCAAGTTAGGGATGTTACAACTACTTGGTTATGGAACCTGACTCGAGTCACACACACGACAAGATCTTTTTGGATTTAGATGGTATTTTCGGTGTGGTAACAGACTTGGAGGAAATTTCCGACTCGACACACGTATATGGAATACAGGAATGTGCAACTATGCCGCGGATAAAAACCGTCGGCATAAAACTGGTCGGTATAGGTATGAAAGGCCGTCGGCATACAAAAACCATTAGCATATAGACCTGTGCCGACGGTTGTCCCTGGCCGTCAGCAACAGAGCCGTCGACAAAGAAAACAAACAAATGGTAAGTTTAGTGGCATCGACAGGAGCCAATTATGCATCCGCATATTACTCACCTGGACACACAGGAGCATCTAAAGTCATGTAAACGTCTCTGGTTTATTATATACTTAACAAAGTTATCTCTGTTCTCTAACACAAAGCGACACAAGCCCAGGTGGCTAGCGCAGCTTGCGGGCTTATGACACATCCCAAGCGACGGTAGCGTTGTTAGGATCTGATAGGCAATAAACGGGGCCGCCACATGTGCAGGGCGTATGTCGACGGCCATCTCGTAAAAACCGTCGGCTTATATCATTGTATGCCGACGGTTTGGGTTTGCCGAAGGCTTTCTTGAGGTGCTCGGCATCTAGCCCTGTATGTCGACAGCTCTGATAAAAAACCGTCGGCAACTATCAGTTTTCGTGTAGTGAGGAGGGTAAAAACTGGCTAAACTTTTGTTAAATGGGGTAAGCCGGATGAAAAATTGTTAAATGGGGGTAACTAGTGTCAAAAGTGTCAAACTAAGGGGTAAAAATTGGAATTCAGTCTTAGATTTATAATCCTATCTCTTCAGAAAAAATATTTGTACTAAGCATTAGAACATAATAATAATAATTATCAAGTTTCATAATTTTTTTGAAGGTAGATGAAGTTCCATCGTGCTGAGCGCCAAAGCGGGAACTCTTGTCTTGGTCCCAACTCGAACAAAACAACCTGAAACCGACAAACTAGACAATGGGGAAATCATCCAATCGCAGAACAACGCACCATGCACCAACAAGTTCTGGGAGCATCACCGAGCCGCTAGTATGGCATATAACGGAAGCACACATCCAGTTGAGCGGACGTTAAGCATGCACCTCTTTCACACGCTACGGAAGCCACCACCATCATCAAAACTGATGGTTCATCTTTAGTGTAGACATCTGCATGATCCTTGACAGGCCTTCCGTTTATGCTGCCATCTGGGTAAGGCATCGCCAAGCACCGTCCCCCAGGGGAGCCGAGCCGCCAGAGACGTTGCGTCTCCACGCCGACCCCGTGCCATCGGTGTGTGGCCTCCAAGATCCAACACCGCCACGACGCCAGATCACATCGCCTCGAAGAAGCCTCTGAGATTCGCCCATCGATGCGTACCGGTGGCGGTGAGGAGAGGGTGGCTGAGGGAGCTAGGGTTACTCTGTCGATTCAGGAGAGACAAGAGGGGACTCAATTCTCATCTTTCAGAGTTTTGGGGGGTCAGGTATCTTTGTTCAGTCACATGTTGCTTGACCGGTGTATTATGGTCCATGGTCATAAGGTTGGTGGCAGTTTAGTGGGGGAGGCTGCTTTGAGGCAAGTCCAATGTGAGGATGGCGTCAGATTTTCTCTCTCTTTGTAGGTTGTGTGCATCAATCGATACAGAGGCATGAGGTTATTCTTCTTTTCTAAAAAAAAACTTGTTATCCCTTATCTCTTCCTCATAGGCGATATATAGCTTGTAATTTAATGTTTGTGTATTTGGTAGCTTATTGTTTTTTTTTCTAAAATTCTTCCCTCTAGATATTAGTCTTTATCATGGGTTTTGATCGCACGCGCATATCATTGGGCTCCAATAGGCAAGCCGGTGGACACGTTCCTCTTGTATTATGCAGAAAATATTATTGGTAACACAAGTTGTGGACATTTTCTTAATTACTTAATTCTTGAAGGGGGGTAGGAGTGAAGATGGAAAACATTCTACAACAGCGGATGCGAGAGGCGTTAACAAATGTTAATGCATATGGAAATTTACGGCTTGTGCATCCGGTAGGTCCTCCAGCTCCGATAGCTTATCAAGAGGCAGCAAAGAATGCAGAGAGGCTTCTGCATGGAATGGCGCCTGATGGGGATAGGCTGCATGCTCCATATTGCTGCGAGGTTGGAGGACTTCCAATTAGTGAGTGCCATCCAGAACAACAGCTGGGGCGCTGTATTTGATGTAACAGCGAAGAACAACAGAGGAGAGACTGCCTTGCACTGCGCGGCGGCTACTGGGAATACCAATATGATCACCTTTCTCATACAGCTGGATGAAGCGGAAGACAGGAAAAGGCAACTGCTGAGAGAGCAAAATGACAACGGGGAGACATGTTTGCACGAGGCGGTGTGGCGTGGAAGATTTACTGCTGTGCAGACATTGGTCGAGGGGGATGTGGGCGTCCACGACGTACTTGACCTCAGCCTTGCGCTGGTAGAAATCGATAATAAGGAGGGTGTTTCTCCTCTCTACTTGGCAACAACCTTACACCAACTTGACATTGTTGAGTTCCTAGTCCTAGTCAGAACACGAGGTGCTAATGTACAATATCCAGCTGCGTCCTACGCTGGGCCTGGAAGAAAGTCAGCTCTGCATGCTGCAGTTCTCCTCAACAAAAGTACGTACATACATTCTGCCCTCCCTCTCTCTCTCTCTCTCAAATATATATATTAATTTACCTATATATATATATATATATATATATATATATATATATATATATATATATATATATATATATATATAGGAAAAATGCTTCCTACTCCTGGGTGTAGCTACACCTATGTCTAAATACAACAATACAGAAGTATATGTGATACTTTATTGGTTTGGGTATGTTCATATACTATATCTAAGATACTTCGTACCAAGTTACGTGAAAAAATGCAAATGGGTATGTAGTTTGCATTATATTAAAATATACTATCATATTTGTACGTAAAAAAAGAATACGTAAAAAAATTATACATACTACCTGTAAAATAGTATATATACTTTCTAAATAATCATACATACTTCATACTACATGTATACACTCCCCGGTATGATAGATACCTCCTAAATCATGAGAAACACGTGTGGGTGTAGTTACACCCGGGTGTAGTATGAATATGACACCCAGGGAGTAGAATAAGTTATTCTACACCCACCCCATATCTTCTAAACCGTAAATGATTATTACGTCATGTAAATTTTGTATTACCTCGTAAGTCAAGGAGAACGTAAGAAAATATCGACATGACGTAAAACTTTTTTTTACGTGACGTAAAAAAATATGTCGTAAAATATGCATTTTTTATGGTTTTTACACTGTTATGACTCATAAAATTGCATTTTTTTATGTCAATTTTCATTGTGGGTCAATATGAATGTAATTATTTGTATATCAAACATAAATTCTAAATAAAAGAAAGTAAAAGAAACTTAGGGTGCAAAAATAAGTATTATGCACCCTGGGTGCTGAATAGGGTGTATATATATATATATATATATATATATATATATATATATATATAGGACATATTCATACTACACCCGGGTGTAGCTACACCCACATATGTTTCTCATGATTTAGAAGGTATCTATCATACCGGAGAGTACGTACATGTAGTATGTAGTATATATGATTATTTAGTAGGTATATATACTACTTTATAGGTAGTATGTATAATTTTTTCACATAATCCTTTTTTACGTACAAATATGACGGTATTTTTATTATAATGAAAACTACATACCCACTTGCAATTTTTTTCATATAAGTTGGTATGACGTATCTTAGATATAGTATATGAACATACTCAAATCGATAAAGTATCTCGAATACTTCCGTATGGCAGTATTTAGACATGGGTGTAGCTACACCCGGGAGTAGGAAGCATTTTTCCTATATATATATATATATATATATATATATATATATATATATATATATAACTCAACTCCTGTTTAAGCTAAACAGGGAATCAAGTGAACTTCCGCGGACCTGCTGAGTGAATTTTCAATATATTAGTATGTGAACTTCCAGACGCAATATACTGATTCTCCACCTTCACGGGAAAATTTTCTATTGCGATTTTTTATCCGCTTATCGGAATGATGCATGCGATATACCGTTGGATAGCTATGAAAATTACGAAACCTTTTCATTTTCACAGGTCTTCGAAATTAGTTACGGTTTTTAAAAAATTTCAAACATACTAACACTATTTTCGCGACCGTACCGTATTTTGATCACCATTTGCAAACCGTTAATCGGATTGATGCAAATGATACGCCGTTGGAAAGCTATGAAAAATCCACAACTTTGTAATCTCAGGCATTTTTTCAAAATTCCTTACAATTTAAGAGCAGTTTCAAATATACATAATTCTGTTATTTTAGAATTCTCGATTTTTCTGGACTTCCAAAGAATCCGAAGTGGACTACTAAAGCTATTTAACTGAACTTCCGTTTCCTATTATTTTTTAAAGTGAGGTTTTTTGTATACGATGAACTTCTAAAATTCATCACATGTGAACTTCATTTTACAAAAACAATGCAGATGATCTGAAACTTCCGAATTAAGATAATTTTTTTTTTCTAGAACGATGTGAACGCCCGTTTGTTTCCGTTTGAATGAATTTCTAAAATTCATCAAGTGAACTTCGTTTTGCAAAAATATAAATCTTTTTTTTACTCGTGAATAAATTTGAAGCGTGAACTTTGAAAGTGTCCGAAGTGAACTTCGAAATTAGTCATGGTTTTTAAATAATTTCAAATATACTAACACTATTTTCGTGATCGTACCGTATTTTGGCCACCATTTTCAAACCATATATCGGATTGATGCAAATGATACGCTGTTGGAAAGTTATGAAAAATCCGCAACTTTGTTATATCAGGCATTTTTCCGAAATTCGTTACGGTTTAAGAGCATTTTCAAATATATATAATTCTGTTGTTTTGTAATTCTCGTTTTTCTGGACTTCCAAAGAATCCGAAGTGGACTACTAAAGATATTTAACTGAACTTCCATATCCTATTATTTTTTGAAGTGAGGTTTTTTTGAAGCTATATAAATGAAGTGGACTTTTTTCTGAATGATGTGAACTTTTTTTCTGAACGTTTTTTGAACGAAGTGAACTTTTTTCTGCCATGAACTTTTTTAACTACATATGAACTGTTTTTCTGAACGAAATGAACTTTTTTCTGGACTTTTTTACTGAACAAAGTGAACTTTTTCTGAACTATACGTGAACTTTTTTTTTTCAATGAAGTGAACCTTTTTTGTGAACTTTTTTATTAACAAAGTGAACTTTTTTTTGTTAAGGAAGTGAACTTTTTAACCGAACAATTTGGTTCTCTGGTCTGAAATCCAATGTGACTTTGTTTCTGTGGAATGTGAACCTTTTTTTACTATACAAACAACAGTTCAACATTCAGCAAAATCAACAGCAACTCGCTGTGTGGCAGAATAGAAACGACGCATGAGGAACAAGGAGATGGGCAGCCTCGACCTCCGCATCAGGGCCGAGCGGCGGCGCGTGAAGCAAACGGTTGGCGGCGCCAGAGATCGCGCCTCCGCTAGCCACACGGCGATGAGGTCGACGTAGGTGGAGCCTGGTCAACAGCGGGCACGGGCCGCACAGGCGAGCCATAGTGCTCGCCAGGTCGCCGAGACGCGGCGGGGACGGTCCTCGCCGGGGAGCCGGCCATCGGCGTGGCTAGGGCATGCTGGGGAGGGTGGCGCTGGGTCTCCGGTCGACAATGGCGTTGGAGCAGGGCGGCGCGCCAGAGAGGGCCTCCCTATGTGGCGCGCGGTGGAGATTTCGGAGCTCTCCCGGGGCGGCGTGCGGTGGGGGTTGAGGAAGCAGGATCCGACGCGAGGCAGAGCTAGGCCGGCAGCAGGGTTGGAGAAGATGGCGGCGAGGATTGTGGTGGGTCGGGGATGGGTGGGGTCGAGGAAGGAGGCGCGTCGGCCCGCCGGCGCGAGGTGGCGGCGGGGCGGCGGCGGTCAGGTGTCTGCGACGCGTAGGAGGTCGAGGAAGGAGGCGCTTCGGCCCGCCGGCGCGAGGTGGCGGCGGGGTGGGGGCTTGGACCTCCCGTGGGCGGAGGCGGCGATTGGAGGCGCGTGGGGGCGGCGGCGGTTGGAGGTGCTTGGAGGAAGGAGGCAGGGGAGGAGGACATCCGACGCGATGGAGAAGAAGGTGGGGGGCGAGGTCGTGGGTGGGGTAGGTGGCGGGGTGTGGTCGGGCTGTTGGGGTGGGTGCGGGTCGGGTTGGTTCCCACAATTAAGGAGTAGTTTCTGTTTAAACTAAACGGAAACTCTTAAGGGTAGGTTTCTGTTTAATCCTGCCCTATATCTCTTAGGGTTGGTTCTCATTGCTCTCTCTCTCAATTGCAGAGTTCAGCCGAGTCCTCGCCCAATGGAATAACAGACTCATAGGGATAGCAGATGTATCTGGGAGCACACCGCTTCACCTTTTGGCATCAACCAAGGAAAAATCTATTATGAAACTTCTTCTTGATTTGGACACAAGCGCTGGATACCAAGCGGACAATGACGGATCACTGCCAATACATGTTGCTGCTTCGAATGGAAGCCTTGAGATCGTCAAGCTCTTGTCTCGGCATAGTCCCGGCTGCTCTTGGTCATGCAATAACCAAGGCCAGACCATCCTCCACCTTGCTGTCCAAAATGGGAAAAGCAATGTGGTAAAATATATATGCTCTGAAAAGAAGTTCACACAAATTATTAACAAAAGGGACAGAGACGGGAATTCAGCTCTCCATTTGGCTGTACTGGAAGCACATCAGTCCATCTTTTGCCGGTTAATGCGGAAGAAAGAAGTGTGTTTGAGCATCACAAATAAGGAGGAGCGTACACCTCTTGATCTTGCACAATTGAGCCTTCCACAAGGTACACTATTGCAGGTACGTATATTCTTATCTTTTGTTTAGTCGAGCACATCCCGTGCCTTAATTTGATGTTTGCTTGCTTTCTTATCTAATATTTTGTTAAAGTTTTTTTTTTAATCTTAGATCTTTAGTTCTTTACATTGTTTCTGAGATGTGTGTGTGTACATCTAAATTACTCCAATGGTTAAAAGTTATTGGAGTATATATAATGTCTATCCATAATGATATAAATAAACCACAATGATTGTGAGTTTTCAGATAATAAAATATATAATGTCTTTCCACAATGATATAAAGAATTGTTTCGTGTAAAAATACCTTTGTTTAACTGTATCTAGCATGTTAAAATTTTGACTTTGCGTACTATATCTAGCATGTTCTAATTTTAACTTTGCGCCCGGAATGCAAAAATAACTGCAATAAGTGAGTGACTTACAGAACAAAATGCTGACAAAATAAACCAAAAGACAATTACACGCAGAACAAAGAGTGGAAGTATACCACGTTCTTATGAGGCAATCCACTAGTTCATATCAGAGGCATGATTATATCTTTATTATGGTGTTTATAGAATAAAAATACCAGTGCACTTGTAAATAAGATATGAAAAACATGATTTGTAACAACAGCAACATATGGTTTATGATGATAATCTTTCTAACAATAAAACCCACTCGACATGAAGATTGGAAAGCAATTTTATACATCCGTGCTCTCATATTATAATTAACGCAACCATTGTTGAGTGTATCATGCGTCCTAATCAAAAGGGTCTATGCAAGCCACGTTAGATTACTAGTCACATTGTATGTATCTACTATTTGCTCGCAGTTGAGATTGGAATATAAACTACAAAGTAAGCCACTGAGATCCACATGGTAAATAATTAAATAGTTTTGGCCATAGCACTATATGAAATGAGACTGTTTGGTTCTCTCGTGTTAATGTTCTAGGATATTCCACGCAAAAAATATATTCTAGGATATCAAGTTCAAAAAAAAAAAATGTCGCCCAATCCACTCTAGTCCTATCACATGGTGAAATCCTAGGCATAAGACGGCTACATTCTCGATCATTGTCCATATTACGAGTAGATATTTCTTACTCCCGAGCTCCGGTGCTCCCCGTATTTAAAAAAAAATCAAAAATCATATTTCAAAGTTTCAAAAAAATGTGATAAAATTCCGAATGTTCTCAATGATGTATTCTATAAATGTGCTAACTTTAAATTTGAAATACTTTATATCACTACCGGAAATCACTTCTTTGCCGTGCGGCAAATCCGCACGGCAAAGGACCTTCGAAACACGGCAAAGCCTTTGCCGTGTCAAATCGCACAGCAAACATCACACGGCCTAATAAATGTCGGCAAAGGCCCTTTGCTGTGCGCTTTATCCAAATCAGCACGGCAAACACTTTGCCGTGTGCCTTCCTTGCGCAACACGGCATAATGCTGTCAGAAGCTGGTCAACCATCTACACCCTCTTTGCCGTGATCCTTCCACGAATATCACGGCACACTTTCAATCTTTGCCGTGTGCCTTGCGTCAAGTGCACACGGAACATTTGTGCTCTTTGCCGTGTGCTCTACACGAAGAAGCACGGCAAAGCTGCAGTCTTTGCCGTGTGCCTCTTCCAAAACCTGACGGCAAAACGCCGTTGCCCAGCACGTTGGCCTCACCTCTTTGCCGTGTGCCTTGATCTTCTATACACGGCAAATTGACAATATGGTCATCACCATGTTGCCAGGTTTCACAGGTGCTCGCCACGTGTGGTCTTTGCCGTGCGCAAACGCACGGCACAGGTCTTTGCCGTGTGCCTTGTCACGGCAAAGTGACCATATGGCACATATTTTTGCTGTTTTTGCAAAAATCTCTGCATTTTACAGAAAAAGCACAAAATAATTCACATATGATAATTCTGACACAAATACGACTACATAGTGCTCCATAACATATATAAAAAAGATCAAACTCCTCCATAAGACTAAAATCAACACATAGTTCAAACTCCACAAACATAAGACAAAAATCAACATGAACTTCACAAACATGAACTCAACATAGTTCAAACTCCACATAGCTCAAACATAGTCTCAAACACCACATAGGCATCATATTCAACATAGCATCCACATGAACTCCACGACGATGGACGGATGGGCAAGATGGACGTCATTGTTGATGCTCCTACAAGTTCATACAAAAATCATGAGTTTGACAATTAAAATAGCTAAGTGTCAATGTCATGTGCATCATTAAACTAACAAAGTGGAAATGGCAAGTTTGACAACTAAAATACCTAAGTGTCAATGGCATAAGCATAGTTCAACTAACTAAGTGGAAATGACAAATTCAAGAATATGCACAAGTTTAGATGTAGTAAACCAAAAGACATGATCTAAGTTAGATGTAGTAAACAATAAGACACAAGTTGATCTATGTGGTAAACCAAAAGACACAAGTGACCATTGGAGATTCATTGATTGGCTATGTCGATCTAAGTGAGACATGAAGTAAGTTTTCGAACGAGAGTGGTAGCAAATTGAAATGGTAACTAACCTCTACTGGCCTTCCGGCGGCGGAGTAGGTCCTCAACACCATTGAGGAGGATCGTCCTACATGTTTGCAAAAAAATNAGAAGTTTAGATGTAGTAAACCAAAAGACATGATCTAAGTTAGATGTAGTAAACAATAGCAATGTTTTAAATAGCCGGCTATAGAAAATAGCCCCGACCCTCAAAATGGGGCTATAGCCGGGCTAAATGGGGCTATAGCCGGATATTGTACATGAATTCATTTAGCCCCAGGATTCTCGAAAGGCTATAGCCGAGCTATAGCCGGGCTATAACTGGCTATTTAAAACTATGACAATAAGACACAAGTTGATCTATGTGGTAAACCAAAAGATACAAGTGACCATTGGAGATTCATTGATTGGCTATGTCGATCTAAGTGAGACATGAAGTAAGTTTTCGAATGAGAGTGGTAGCAAGTTGAAATGGTAACTAACCTCTACTGGCCTTCCGGCGGCGGAGTAGGTCCTCAACATCATTGAGTAGGATCGTCCTACAGGTTTGCAAAAAATGATGAGTTCGACAACTAGGTGGAAATGGCATAGTCATGGCATTAAAAGAAAGCTAACTAAAATTTGATGAGTTCAACTAACTAAAATTTGACAAGTTCAATTAATGGGTAAAATTTGACAAGTTCAACTAACTAAATTTTGACAAGTTCAACTAAAGTGGCAATGGCATGGCAAGCTAAATTATGAGTCATGCGAGCATACCCACGGGAGCCTCCGGACAACGGAAGGGTTGGAGATATGGGGCTGCCCCTCCGGATCGTCCTGGCCACCAGGCGGCGGCGGCGCCATCGAGTGAGATCCACCCGCCGATCCTGGATTCATCTACAACATGGAAAAATACTCGCATTACACAAATAATTTAGTTACAACAATAAGATGGATAGAATGACAAGTTTGACAACATACCCATGGGAACATCGGTGGAGGAAAAGCAAGAGTCCCGTCCGCAAGAGCCAAGCGTTGCATCGTGCTCGTCATCCACTGCATCATCTGCCTGGACTGCTCCTGCTGCTGCAAGATCTGCTCCTGCTGCTGCTCATAGAGCAACTGCTGCTGACTAACCTGCTCCCGGAGCTGGTCGACAACAAGACCCGAAACTCGTGGGCGGGTCTCCACAGCAGGCGCACCAGGCGCCCTCCCACGGCCGAACTGGCGTAGGGACGGGACGGTGCGAGGGTCGACGGAGCCGTCACCTATCCACAAGCGGCCATTCACCTTGCCTCCCCCCGCAAACACGATATCCTCGACGTCAAGTGGACTGGTGAGAGGGTCAGCATCCTCACCGTGGCACTCCTTGAACTTCGCCGTGTACCCCGTGCTCCGGAGCTCGGCGCCGCTGTTGATCCACATCGACCCTGTCTCAGGATCCGGCTCATCCCTGGTACGAAACTTTGACCAAACGGCGAAGGACGAGGGGTCTACGCCGGTCTTCACTTTCTGCAAAGAGAGCACGAACATAGGTGAAAAGGAGACGATATTGCAAAAGAGAGCACGAACATAGATGGACTAAAGAATGCATTTGCTCACCTCTTTTTGCACGCATTCGTAGAGGCTGAGGTTGCCTTGGCGGTGTGTTCCACCCTTGTTGTGCGCCCGCTTTGCCTTTCCTTCCTCATGCAGCTTGAGGTACTCCGAGCTAGTCCACCACGCTACCATCGCGAGGTGGCACGCTGCGTTGTTACCAACGTACGGAGGAGGCACCTACGTACACAGAACACACATATTAATGATATTACATGGCGGTCAACAAAATCGATAATATAGAAATGAAGCTACCTGCAGGTACTGCCATGGCTGCAGTAACATGTCCCGGGCACGCTTCTTGTCCAGCGCAATCATCTTTTCGGCGTACCAGTTACGGACAGAGTTCACGCGAGCCTCGTAGTGCATGTCCGTCACCATCTTAGAGGCTATCTCCACAAGGACGTTCACGCACCCGTCCTCGTCCTCCGGCCGGTAGGAGAAGAAGTTCTACAAGCATGCACATAGGTAAAATAGGGTCAAAGCCATTAGTGCAATATCGGATTTATAGAATGATGAGAAGTCAAACAAACTTACCCAGAAATAGCGGAGTGTCTTATCCGCCATGTTGTTGTACTCGCCCTCGGGATCCGCCTCATAGGTGTAATGCTTGAAAGTCCAAGCTACACTCTTGCCACCATCTGGGAGGGTGACAATCCCAGGGAAGAACTTCCTGACAAGACATCCAAGGATGCTCGCGTAGGTACGTTGTCCCTTCGTTCTAGGAGGCACATACTCAAATGACCTACACAATGAAAAAACCAAAATTAGTATGGTTAGCGGGTCAAAACACAATGAAAAGCTAAAATTGAACATAAACTATAATAAGTACCTTTTCCCGGTAGGCACGAGAACAGTGTGACGCCTGGCGTAAGGAAGATCGGGGAGTGTCGCGGCCCCCCACTGATACAGCGGCTTGGTCTGCGGCGGAGGGATAGTCGGGTCAGTCTCAACCCACTCCTCCTCCGGCGGCTCCCACTGTAGCGTCGGGTCAAGCTCAAACCCCTCCTCCCCAGGTCCCTCCTCGCTCCCCTCCTCCTCCTTGCTGTCCTCCTCCTCGCCGTCCTCCTCCTCGCCCCCCTCCGCCTCCTTGCTATCATCCAGTGACTCATCCTCAGAATCCGGCTCCACCTCGTACTCCACGTCCTCCTCGTCGGACTCCTCGGCCGGGGGAGGACTCTCTCTCCTCGTACTCCCACGTCGTGCACTCCTCGCACGTGGAGGTGAGGGTGTAGGTGAAGGTAGCCGTCGTGCCGAACTCGATCCCACCAGGATTTTCTTCACACTACGCACCTTTTTTGCCAAGGCCTTCTTCATGTTTCCTGCATTGACAAAAAAAGTTTCATCAGTATACATGATCCAAAATTAAGGTAAATAGATGAAGCAATAATGAGTAAAGTAAAAAAGAATACAATTAGATGAAGCAACAATTAGAATAAAACAAAATATATGGAGTAGCGACAATGAGTTCTCACAAAATAAACTAGACTGACAATCACTGTTACATAGAGTAGCATTGACCTATTACATATAAGCTAGACTGGCAATTACTAATACATGTGTCCTCATCGCTATCAGTAGCCTGTGTCGAGATCATTGGGATCAACTATTGGACCACCCGTGTCGTCATCACTGTCAGGGTCGCCACACCACCAACCCTCCACGGAACCTGGAGGTGGTCCCTATGGCTGATCGACGTCAAGTACTGCGTGGAACCGCTCTAGCGAAGACAAATCGGCTTGGTTATGAATCTCCACGACTTCATCATACGCGGTGTCTTCCTCCATTCCCGCATCTTCGTCTTCTTCGACGTATTCCATGTCATCATCGGTCGGCAAGTTGATAGTGAATATCCCAGGGAGCACTCCTTCCTAATAAAACTCGCCGTCAGATGTTGAGGGGTCTAGGCGGCGGTAATCTTCACTGTTAGGCATAGGCGGGCTATTGTGCAGCGGTACCGTCATCACAACATCCCACCCTTGTAGATGTTTTTGACATGCTTTTGATGTTTTCTTGCACGGGTACGGGAGATAGAATACTTGGAAGGCCTGGGTAGCCAAAATGTAGACATCGTCTCCCGAATACTTGGAGCTTTGTTCAACTTCGACCAATCCAATTGTAGGATCCCGTCTCACCCGATGCGGGTCGAACCAATGGCATTTGAATACAACGGGATTTAGCCCTTTACCAAAACCATAATTCAACTCGTATATAGCCTCGACTCTTCCATAGTAATGGAGTTTATCTGAGCCTTCACATAACACCCCACTATTTATTGTCTTCATGTTGGCCCGGTTTGTTGTGTATTCATGGGTATGGAAGCGATATCCATTCACGTCATAAGCATGGAATGAGTTGACGGAATGGCTAAAGCCATGGGCAATGTTTCTAAGCTCTGGCTTCATCTTTTTGTCCTTTTTTTTGCCTACAAGTTTAGCATGAGAAGTTTAGAACGAGGAATGATCGATGAATGTCCACGGTACTAGAAAAGTTAGATAGAACAATACCAAACCCGCGAACCAGCTAATGAAACCACCACCCTTGTCAAAACCACCACCCTTGTCAAAAAGATCCTTGGACTCTTTCGGGGTAGGTTCCCTTCTCAGCTTCCAGTTTTCACGAGTGAATCGTCTACGCCAATGAGAAAAGAGGAGTTAGCCACGAATATAGGAGTGAATGTTTGTGAAATACTAAATGGTGAAAGACTTACTCGATGTACGGCTTCACTTCCACCATACTTAACAAGATATACGAGCTGATCATATCCCGCTCGAGCTTTTTCATGATGAACTTCTTCGCTCCACTTGATTTGCCACCAAGCCCTATGAAGATGCTAAGCTTGGGTACATCTTCAGGGTTGGCTACATTGTAGTGAAGGACTGGATTGTGGTTTGTGGGAATGTTGGCATGATAATACCTTGTCGTGAAGTTTGACACCTCCTCGTTAAGGCATGCCTTGGCCATGGATGCCTCGATCTTGCATTTATTGCCACAATTTCCACGTTGCTTCTTCATTTCTCTCTCAGGCCCAAACTGCCAACGGGTCGACACAGGCCCCCCAGTAAAGCCTCGTGCGGGAGATGCAAGATCATATGTTGCATCGGATTAAAAAAAACCTGGCGGAAGTAACATCTCTAGCTTGCAAAGCAACTCGGGCGCCTGTTCATGCAGCTTCTCAACCACTTCACGATCTAACTCCCTTGCACAAATCTGGCGGAAGAAAAAGCTCAACTCCGACAGTACTCGCCAAGTCTCCTCATCGACATAGCCTCGAATCACCACCGGCATTATGCGCTCAATCCACACGTGGTAGTCATGACTCTTCAGCCCTCCTACTCGTTGCGTTTTCAGGTTCACGCACCTCATCCAGTTAGCTGCATACCCATCAGGGAAGTACAAACTGTCCACGAGCCACTATAATATTTCCCTTCTTTCCGCCCTTGTAGGGCAGAACCAAGCCTTTGGCTTAGATCGACCACCTACTGCCGTTGACTCCAGGAGGCTGCATATATTCAGATTTGGCCTATCACAAAGTTCTTCTTGGTCAATGCGAGCCTTGACGTTATCCTTCGTCTTCTCAGTCTCCATGATGCTGCTATAAAGAGCCTCGGCGATATTCTTTTCGGTGTGCATTACATCAATGTTGTGTGGAAGCTCGACATCCTCCATGTAAGGGAGCAGCTTCCATAAGCACGAACTGTGAGTCCACTGGTGCGTCTCCCCATAACCCACGAAACCATTCCCATCGGGGTTAGGCACGAGAGCTTCTAGCTCGGCCTTGATTTCTCTTCCGGTCATCAGACGTGGTTTCGGAGCATGGATCTCGACTCCTTTCTTGAACCGCTTTACGTCACTCCTGTATCTATGATCTGGGTCAAGGAACTGTCGATGTTGATCAAAGCAGGAATACTTGCCTCCCTTCTTAAGCCAGAAGAAAGTCATAGCCTGTCTGCACTGTGGGCAAGGCCACTTCCCATGTGTACACCAGCCGCAGAACAAAGCACGCGCTGGTAAGTCATGCAGGGATGTGTGGTACCAGACATACATATCGAAGTGTTCATTTGTTGAGGCATCATATGTTCGGACCCCGCGACCGTTCCAGCCAACAGCCAAGTCTTCCACCAGTGGTTCCAGGTACACGTTCATGTTCTTACCCGGGTATTTTGGTCCTGGGATTATCATCGACAATAACATGTTATGTGATCTCATGGACTCGTCGGGGGGGAGGTTCTGGGGGATGACAAACACGGGCCAACAACTATATGTTGCCGCCGACATGCCATACGGATTGAACCCATCGGTTGATATAGCAACAGCTACGCTCCTCGGGTCGCCCGCTTTCAGTGGATACTTCGCTACAAACTTCTTCCATGCAGCACCATCCGACGGATGTATCATCTTGTCCGTGTATCTCTCCCCTAACGCGGCCCATCGCATCTGCTGGGCAGTGTCTTTGTTGATGTAAAGTCGCTGGATCCTCGGTATAAATGGAAGGTACCGGATAATCTTTTGGGGAATCCCAGTCTGCCTCTTCTGTCCACCATCGAGGTCGACCTCAAAGTACCTAGAGGAATTGCAATGGATGCAATAATTTGTTCTAGCATGTTCTTTCCTGAATAGCATGCATCCCTTTGGACAGGCGTCTATCTTCTCATATGACATCTTAAGGTCACGGAGGAGTTTAGTTGCCTCGTAGAAGCTCTTCGCCAAGATGTGCCTTTTTGGTAGAAGGCTACCAACGACGGCCAGAAGATCATCGAAACCATCCCTGCATATCTTCCTCTGGCACTTCAGGGCCATAAGGTGAGCGATGGCATCTAGAAGGGTAACATATGTATGTTGATGAAGGGGTTTCTGGGAAGCAAACATAGTCTCATAGTACTTCTTCGTGTTTTCCTCCGGCTGCTCACTTGTCTCCGCCTCCTGAGGTGTCTCCGCCTCTACATGAGGGCTTTCAGGCGCATTAGCATTAACAAAGTCGTCTAAGCAGTTGTTGAACCCAGTGTCAAATTCTCCCGCTGGCTGAATCTGACGCGGCTCGGTTCTAGGACATTTTGCTAACTGTTCACCATGGAAATTCCAAACATGGTAGAACGGTGTGAACCCAAACTTGACCAGGTGCGTACTCACATCTACCTTGGACTGTCGCTTTCGGTTACCGCATTTTGTACAGGGACAAAACACTTTCATGGGTTTGTTGGTGATGTCAAATGCCTTGTTCACAAACTCCTCAGCCTTATCTCTCCATTCATTACTAAACTCCCACTGACACTTTCTGCCAGCATACATCCACTCACGGTCAGCATGATCAGACATCTTCTTCTGCTCTTTGGGGGACAACGGTGACACAATTCATTATATGCAGGAAGTAATAATAAATTTATTAAATGTCGTCAGATTAATTACGGCCAAATTTTATCTTTTACTGCATGTGATGGGAGGATACTTTATAGGTAGGCCCATGGACCCGGAAAGTAGACCCGCCAAGACCAAGAAGGCCAAAGCCGAGTCACGTATCAAGTCACATGGGCTGGGCTGGAGACAAGCCGACTAAGGCCCATGATGAAGAAAGGACCCGTCCGGAAGGAGTCCAAGTACAACCCGGAGCCTTAACTTGGAAGATCAAGACGTAGAGTAGGACTCCGTGTTCTAGTGTGACTCGGTGTAACCTGTAAGTCCAGGGACCCGGCAGCCTTTATAAGCGGGGTCCTGGACCTTAGATCGACAAGTTCTAAGCAATCCATAATCGCCGACTCCCCAGAGAGGAGCCGGAACCCTGTAATCGATACCAGATCTAGAGCAATAAAGAGAAGCAGGAAGTAGGTCTTTACCTCTACCAAGAGGGGCCGAACCTGGGTAAATCTGTGTCCCTAGGCGAGATTAATCTCTCATGCGTACTTCAAGCATCGATGGCCCCCGAACTCACCTTCCTGGAGGAAGGACTTGCCGTGACAACCCCACGACAGTTGGCGCCCACCGTGGGGCAGGAGATGCGAGGAGTCGAGATCGTGGGAGCTGCTCGCCGGGCCATGGAGAAACTTGCCATCGGGCGAGTCTACACTGATGAGCATGGAGAAACAGAGATCGATGACTCTGGTTGGACTTCGGACATGCATGAAGTCGACGAGGGTTATCAGCTTGTCTTTGGAGGAATCAACGTGTTCGTCGGCATGGTTTGCGCGTCAGGTCTTCGCGCGAACTCGGCGGAATCTGTATCAGAGCCAACAGTTGTTGTCGAGTCCGACGGAGAGGAGTCGGTCGGCACGTCAGAACTCGGCATCATCGCCGAGTCAGAGAAGCATCTTGCTGTCAACCATGAAGAGGAGTCGCTGGCGGAGCCATGTATGGAGCTAGATTACGACGCCGATTCAGAGTCTATCTTGCCCTTGTTCGAGGATCGTCTTGGGTACGGAATTGAGGAAGAGGACTACGAGGAGTCGCCAGTTCGCGCTCGCGTCGTAGGAGTCTACATGTCTGGAAACGGCGGAAATCAGTTTGATCCAAGTCTGTTAACAAAGGAAATCAATGCAAGCAATGCAGCTGAGCGGGCGGCCGAGTTAGCCAGTGCGCGTGCTGCGATGGAGAGGCAATTAGCAGAAATCAACGAGGCAAATCGCAGGTTAGCGGAAGAGCGGGCCCGGGTCCAGTCTGAGGCCCAGGTCGTCCGGAGTCGCCAGGAAGAACTCACCTCAATCCAGCATCGCAGAGCCAGGAGTCGCCTGCGTGGAGGAGTCAACGTCAATCCTACTGCTTTGTTCACCACACCTACTGGTCCAGGAACAGGAGCCGGGCTAGGGAGCTCATCAGCTGCAGGAGGCGGCGCAGGGGGAGGAGCAACACCACCACCACCACCAGAAGGACCCGGCGGCAATGGTACCAACGGACCGCCACCTGAAGGAGGAGTCGGAGGAGGATCAACAGGTGGTATGGGACCTCCACCTGGCAGGTTCCGTACTCCAGAGGGGCATTACTCTAACCCAATGGACAACGTTCATGCGGCAACGATGAGATTAGAGAACATTGAGATACCAGAAGGAGCAGCGGGACAGGAGACCCGCCGTGCTATTGAGATGCTGAAGACAGCAATGACTCAGCAAGCTCTTTATCCAGCGTTTCCAGATGCAAGTAGGCTACACTCGACACCGTTCAACTCTGGCACGAGGAGTCGGCATGACGAGTCTCACCCGGCCAACTCTACAAGCGCAAGGCGCCGTGAGCAAGAGAGGAACAGGGTTATTATACCAACTGCATCACGAGCTCAGTTAGTAGTTGATGAAGCAAGACAGCGACGAGAAAGGGAGGCGGCCAGGGCTCGGGAGGCTGAGAGGGACAGAGCCCTAGCTGGTGCAGATAACCAGCCTCAGCCAACCCGGGTGCACACAGAGGTGACTTTTCCTGGTACCTCTCCCACACTAACAGGACCAGAGTGCCTGTCAGATGCCATTAGATCCGAGTCTTTTCCCAGCGATTTCAAGGAACCACGTAAAGTTCCCAATTATGAGCCCAATATGGACCCGACCTCTTGGTTGGGTACATACGAGATGGCAATGAGTATTCGCAATGCCACAGGTAACCTGTGTGCCAAATTCATGTATCTTATGATGGAGGGAGCAGCCAAAGTATGGATGCGTAACTTGCCTCCTAGATCAATCAGTTCTTGGGAGCAGTTGAAGTCGGCCTTTGTACAGAACTTCCAGGGAACATGCAAAAAGTTGAGTACTATAGAGGATTTAGAGAGATGTGTTCAGAGAAAGGGCGAGTCTGCAAGGCACTGGATGAAGCGGGTCTCTGAGATCATCAACTCATCGCAAGGACTCCCAACAATTTCAGTGCTAATGGCAATGGAGAGGAACTGCAGCTACAACCCCTTGAGCTGGAAGCTGGGTCGTATGAAGGAGAGCCTGAATCAAGGTATTCCCCTTACGATTGGTGAGATCATGGCAGGTGCTAACAAGCATGCCGCCACAGACAAAACAAAGGATCAGGAGGAAGGAACTAAAGTACATGGTGGCAATGGTCAGAATAAGAACCAGAATCAAAACCAGAATCAAGGTGGTAACAAACGGCCATATGGAGATAACTCTGACCTAGTGGCTAACACAAACACTGGGGTCAGACGCAAGGACAATAATTCTCGTGGATACCAAGGCCGTACTCCAAGCACAGAGGAGGTCTTGAGGATTCCATGCCCTAAACACGCCAAAAAAGGCAGATGTGGTCACACCTTGGGACAGTGCATAGATTTGTAGCGTGCCAGGTTCCAAGGACCAGGAAACAGAGGCAACAACAATGGTTATAGAGGGAACAATGATGGTGGACGACCCGGCAACCAGGGTGGAGGAGTCGGCAACAACCCTAACCAACCTCAAGGAGGAGGTAACCAGCAGGGCGGGTTCCAGCAGAACCCGAAGCAGCTTCACGATGACAATGGGCAGTATTATGTCACAACTTGGCCACAGAACCCGAGTCGTGGCAGTTACCATGTCTTCACAACAAACACGTCCAGGCGTTCCAAGAAATTAAAGGATAACATATAGATCTCCATATTTTTGGGAACACATAATTTTGGAAATACTTTTACCTTCTCAACTAAAGGGTATTTTATTTGTTGCTGAAATCAAACATAATTGAAATAGACTTTGGCCAAAATAAGATTGGAAAAGATGTATGGAATATATTCTTGTCAGATCATGATCACCAAGTTTAATATATTTTTACTTGGGTTGGGTTCTTGGATTAATATTTACTAGTCAAACGACATAAACAACAAGTCACACAAGGTCAAACAGAACAATATGAAGGAAAATACAATCAGTAGTGAAGTAATAACAAAAAAGTTTTTGTTGGTTCTGAATTTTGGGTCTTGTTAATTCTTATTATAAATTTGGGATGTTACAAATCCTTCCCCCCTTAAAATAAATCTCGTCCCGAGATTTGCCCGGGGGTACAGGGGAGTACGAGGGCACGGGTTTTGGGCTGGCTATACTTCCGAGGTCGTTGCTTCTTCAGTGAGGTCGCCAGGTGAGGTCTTGACAAATTGATGTTGCGAGGTCGTTCCTTGTCGATAATTTTCTTGGATGGGTTCAGCTCCTAGATGATAG
Organism: Puccinellia tenuiflora; assembly: GCA_012064385.1. Classification (NCBI taxonomy): domain Eukaryota; kingdom Viridiplantae; phylum Streptophyta; class Magnoliopsida; order Poales; family Poaceae; genus Puccinellia; species Puccinellia tenuiflora. Next base: position 184,722 of record QRDG01001528.1, read on the forward strand.
GGTTGACTTGACGATCGATGCTGATGGATAGTCTTGGTTGGCTGTCTCCAGTTTCTACGAGGCTGAGGCGCAAGAAACTAATTATTACCACGTTCTTGTGTACCCATTGCAGGTCTTCCCCCCTTAAAAAGGGGTTTTTTAATCGGTCTTGCAGAAGTTTGCAGCTGGAGTTGACTTGGAGGCATTGTTCTTCTTGACGATCTTCGTCTTGGTTGTCACTCCTTGGTGCTTGGGGTCGGTGCAGATATCACTTCGTACTGTTTTCTCCTTACGGGGGTCGTAGATGGGGACATGTAGTTTTCAGGATGCGTCGAGTCTGCATACTCAACTCTCTCTGGTTTCTAATTAGAAAAAGGAAGTTATAAACGTCTAAGTTCGTCTGGACTGGCTTGGTGGTTGATGTTGTCCACAGCAGGCGCTTACGTCGTTGGATTCTTCTGAGTATTCCATTGGTTATTTGTCTTCATGCTTGTCCTTCTTTAGCTGAGTAAAGGAGGAACTTCATTGCCGACTTCCTTGGTTCTTGAGCTTCATGAAGCGTTGGTAAGAATCTTAAGAAGTACAGTCTAGATTATCGAGTTTCCAGAGGAATCTAAAAGTCAGTTTGAGTATCCTGAGTAGGTGGTTTGGTTTGCTGTTTTACGAGGGTGCAAGGGTCGCGTTCTCAGTTAACCTTAAAAAGTTAGAGAAAGAGCTTCATGTCAACAGTCGCTGCTCGTGCTTTATTGAATCCTCCTTTGGTGTGACTGTTCGAGCCAAGTTGAAAAAGGATGATTGCTAGATAGGTAACGTTGACGGTGCTTGCTTCCTGGTTCAATTCTGCGCAGATGGTCTCCAGTGTTGATCGACTTCGGCCTTGATGATGGCGATCTTCTCACTACCAACTATATGTGATTCTTTCTATATCACCTCTCTTTTTGTCAAAACTTGTGGTTAGATAAGGCCAGTCAGTACTGTCACAAACTGGGGTTAGCTGTTAATCTAGAATTTGGCAAGTTTGTTCAAAAGTCACGGCTTAATGAACCTTACAAAAATGTTAGTGACGAATCTTCACACCAGTTGTTTTCCAAACAGGTACCTTTGTCTTTCTTGTTTCGATTTGTTGAGCCGGGTTGAACTATGATTGTTTTTCTGCAGATGACGCCAGTGGCGTCCATTTCCTGGGATAACTCCATGTTGACGATCTTTAAAGTTGGTTTTCTTCGGGTTGGTTGGTGGCAATCTCCCTTGGATGGGTCTTGTGCTTGAGGCTTCATATAATCTTCAGAAAATCAGCGGCAGGCTAGGGTTCTCATCCATCTTTCCCAAGTTTGCAGTGATAGGTAGGAGTTAGTCGGTTTCATTTCATGTGACAAATTTGGGTGGGTCAAACCTAACAAGGTTAGCGCAAGGGATTAAGGTGCCACTAACTGCTCGTCAAGCGGGTAGGTATATGATCCTCTTTGAAACCCATCATTACCGTCGGTCTCTGAGCTCGAATCTTCATAGCAATTCTCATGCACTCCTTGAGTTCCTCTAGTTACCAATCATAAATGAGTCTCCGTATGTCCTTGTTTCATGTCAAGGTTTGTGGTCCTAGAAGATTTGTTAGTACTACCGTGGACTTGAGTCAGTTGTTACTCTAAGGTTAGATACGATAAGTTGGTGTAGTATTCTTGTAATTTCACAAGTTAATTTTGTGACGTGGGGCTCCTGTCTTTATGAGGTTGGCGTGCAATTGCAGTTTCCTTCAAGATCTAGACGCACTTGCTCCAGATGGTGCATGAATTCCATTGTCTGACTTGTCAGTTAGGTTACAAAAATTTCTGGCTATGTGGCTAAGGATCGGGGGTCTTTTGTTTCTTGCGGAACTGTCAGATCTTAATGGGAGATGGTCTAGATGAGAGGGAAAATATTTTAGAAAGATTTTCCTTGGCGGTTTTACATCCGCAACAAGGTACAATTATGGCGAAGAGGTCAAAATGGGTTTTTGGTAGGTGGCAAAAGGAAACTAAACTTTTCTTTTTTTATAAAACTCCTTTTTCCATCTCACAAACAACACACAAGCAGAGTTCACACAAGCAAGGTGCACACAGGGTACGTCTAGTACCAACAGACGCCTAATACTCGTGGTAGTCGGGGTAACCAAAGTTCCTATCATGAGTTTTTCCTAGGGGTCTTTGTCGAACATGGTTGGTGAAGTCTTCATTTTATCGCCTTAGTCTTCCACTGGAGAAATTGAGGTCGTCGAGGTTGCAACTTGAGTAGAATTGTTGATGTTGAGCTGAGGTCTTCGGAGGTTTGTTGCTTTGTTGACACTGACGATCTTGGCATTTGCAAATCAACCACCCTGAGGTTGAATGTTGAGTATTTGTGATGGAAGCTTCTTCTTGTGGGTGCTAACTAATTAGGTCTCACTTGGGTTCATCGTCAAGTATACTCTTGGTTTTGAACGGGTAAGAGATAACAGAAGATTCCTTGAAAAATCTTAAAATAGAGGGGTAAGACGCTGAAATATTTGAGGAGATGAGAGGAGCGAAGCCATTTTTGGACTTCTCTAGATAAAATATATTTTGGTAGAAATATATTTTTTTAACAAAAGTATTTGCTTTCCTAACTAACGTCCATGCTAACTAAGGTCTCCTACAGTCAGGATTGCTCTGATACCAAGTCTGTGGGGACCCCGGACTAGTTGTCCGAAATACCCTTGTGCCTACATCAGCGATCCCATGATCAGTGTGTCGCTGAGCACAATCCAACTGGTAATCAAAGAACATCCATAAATACCGAAGGAATATATTTACTCGATTGAAGTCATAATCTTCAATAGGTACTTGCAGCGGAAACCACCAAACAACATGGAGCCCAAGTCATTCGCCTTAACCCTACAGGCAACTGACTGGGAAGCGCCCTAGTTCGCATTGACGTCATTTCCGTCTCCTTCTTCAAGCTGCTCTTCTTTAGAATCTGGCTAAGACAATAGCCAGGGACGAAACCATTATGAGTACATTTGATTGTACTCGCAAACTACCCCTGAAGAGCATGCACTACTCTTTTTATAGTTTTAGTAAAACTTTGCTTACTTTGAAAACTCTATCCTTACTGAATAGAGAAGGATAGACTTTTGTTTAATAAAACTTTGTTTGAAAACTCTATAGCTTTCGTTGATGAAAAATAAGGAGAATTTTATAACTTTTCATAACCTTGGTATATTTTCAAAAACATCTATAGCCTTTGTGAAAAGAAAAGAAGGCTTTTAGATCTCTTTCCCATAAATTGGTTTTTGTAAGAAATCTCTTTTAAAACGTTTTTCCCGAAAATAGATGTTTGTTGAAAAAGGTAAGAAGTCCCTTTTTAAAAACGTTTTTCCCGAAAAATCACCATTTTGTTTATTTCTCCAAAACTCCTCCTTTTTCCCGACCATGTCTCATCATGGTCCAATTATCTCCACAACTCATACCACACCATTTGGTATAGTTGGGTAACAACATTTCCACTTTTCCACATCTTGCATATTTTAGCAAAACTTAGCACATGGTCTAGTACAGCCTCCCAACTGTCCATATCCGAGGACTCGGCTATTCGAATAGTTTTATACCCTCTGCAGAGGTAGCACGCTTTTCCCACACCCATCCGGTAGCTCATCGTGTCTGCCACGTCCCGCCATACAAGGTGTATGCGAAGTTGAACCACCGGCCATAGCCGTTCCTTTGCTCATGCTAGTATAGGACCCTGCCCTTACGAATTCACCATTCCTTCAACACCTAGTACAGGATCCCCCGTCGAGGAACCTAGATGTAAGGACTCGTAGTTTTGCCCGGCGAGTAATCTCTTCAATCCCGCAAGCCAACATATTGCCGGGACCCAGGTCAGGGGTTAGAGTCGCCATGCTCATCCCCTCATGCATAACGTTGCCGTCTCCGTCGATGAGGTATCCAGTACTAACACGAGCAAATTATATGACTACGCCCGTTCCCATATTTGGGTAGATGTGGTCGCACAGGTTATTGGCTGGTCGTCATAGTACTAGGACACAATGTGCAATTTTTCATAAACATCACCATTCACCAATTCTCCACTTCAACACCAACAATTCGGCATGTCATAATCAACTAGGTACTTTAAAAAGGAGTTTGGAATACCATATTTTTCCCATCCTATAGTTTGAAAAAGAATTTTCCATCCAATACCTCCGTATAGGGTGTCAAAATAATCTACTTGTATTTTTGAAAAAGGGTTTTCGAAATCATAGCCTTAGTGGTAAAAACCACTTAAGTCCCTTATGCTCTTTATAGGTAAAACATGTAAATCAAAATGGACGTATATAAATGCAAGCTCAGTGAAGTAGCTTGCCTGTTTTCAGCATAATGTCCCTGGACTTCTCCTCACCGATCAAAGAAATAAACTCTGATTCTCCTCCAATAAATCCTTTCCAATATCACCCAGGTAGCGTTTATATCTAGCGTCGCAAAAAGGAAAGAACACAATTCAACATACAATAGAACACTCCAACAACAAACATCAAGCAACGCTAACAAACAACAATCATGAGGGAAGATTATTATCTACCAAACAAGTTTGGGCAATCACCAACCCTACTCATGTTTAAGAATTATGAGTAAGAATGTGATTAAGCATCTTTATTTAAACAGGAAATACTTCAGACAAAAGTTAAGCCACTTATTATTCTCCTTACCAAGCTAAGGTAGAGATATTACTAGATACTCAAGCTAGTACTCATCTTAAAGACAACCAAGTTTAACAAGCAAGGCAATTATATTAATCACACCAAATAATCTAACCATCAAAATAAACGAGCAATACATACCATTTCTAAATTACTCAATCAAGCATCACAACATCTCTCAAGCATCACACATAGCTACTGCACTTACAAAGCAACACAATTTGATTTCAATTTATTTGAATTATCTATTATTTAATTTGGTCTTAAATATGGCAGACACTAGTGGTGCATGGTTAATTGCATAACTTGGCTTCTGTTCATCACAAAAATGTGAACTAAAATTCTGTGGATAGCTACTGATGTGTAGAAGACAATCCAATTGGATTTAATTTAATCGAGTTTATTAAACTCCCTATATAAATGTTTTTATCCAGAAGGTTAGTTTTTCTTGTTTTTGCTACAACTCAAGTTAATATTACTCAAAGTTAAATCCTCTTAGGGATAACTAGTATTGCTTAAATGTGAGCTGACAAAATTGGTTTGGCCTCATTTGGATTAATAGAGTATTAGAAACAAACAAGTTTAGATTTTATACCTTCTGTGGCATTTTGAATATCATTTTTTATTTATTAATCTAAATGGGGTGAAACCACTTTAGTGAGTTATAGAATTTCATAAGCTTTCCGGAACATGTTCATTTACTTAATTTGGATTTCTAAAACTCAAGATATTCATTTTCAAAGTCTTGACAAAATCTATTGCAGAGAAATTCCTTTTTAAGTCTAACAACTTAACTGATTTGTCATTTTTCTACTGACTTAACCACAATGCCAAATGGAATCAAACCAGTGGCAGTGGCAAGATTAGTTGAAGTACTTTTGATAAAATTTTAGTTTGGTATTTTTGGATAAACCAAGTTTTAGCAAACATCTCCCAAAGATGGTACCAAAATAACCTTTCTGAGTTTTTCAGTAAAACTAACACGTTTGTCATTTTTATTTCAATTGGGATACATGTCCAACAAGGATCATGGCCTGCATCTATGTGAAGGTGGCATGTTGTACTAGCTACAACATTTTAGTTTGCTATTTTTAGGCCTCTGGTTAAATAGGAATTTGCATTGGAAGTGGGCTAGGTCTGTTATTTCATGTGTTGAACTGAACTGATTAGCAATCTTTTCCTTTTTAAATCTTTTACACAGATTTTATTTTGGGGTCCTCGATACTTGTTCATGCCAGTACACTACTTATACTAACATATCATACCAAGAAAAACTCCTAAATAAAATTAGGTGAATTAATATTAACAGCTAAAAACAGAACTAAATATCTGTTTCAGAAATTTCTCTGGAACAGACAGAATATAGCTACTTTGCCGATTTATTCGAGGATGCTAGGCTAGGTATTTTGGAAATACAAAACATGCATTTGAATCTATGAATCTAGATCTTTTCAACCATATAAAGTTTGTAAATTTTGATTCAGTGGATTTTTCATAATTTGCTGGCAAAGGTAGCTAATCAAATCTGTTTCTACTGGACTTAGCAGTTTTCAGAAAATAACCGAATCGGTATCTTGCCGTTGGATCTAGATCCAACGGCCCACGTTCAAAGAATCGGCGGCGACCAAGCAACTCCTCCTCCGCGGACACGGGAGATCGACGGCGAGCTCCTGGCGGCGATCCTGTGCACAAGACAGAGAGGGGAGAGGGGCATGTGAGTGCGGAGTCCATGGTGGTGACAGTGGAGGGCAGAGAGGGAGAGGGGAGCAACGGCACGACGAGTTCGTGCCCGACGTCCACCTCGGCTCCGGCGGAGAAATTGCAGGGCGGCAGCAGCTTAGCGGCCGCGATTCCGCCCTCCTGGCGGTGCACGGTGAGGGTGAAGTGGAGGGGAGTGGAGTGGCGAGGCGGGGTGGAGTGGTGTGAGAGAAATCGAGCTCGGGCGGCTCGTTTTATAGCCCGACGGCCGGTCCATGGTGGTCGGGGTGCAGGGGTGGTGCAGGGGACGGCCGGGCGTGTCCTTAGGGTTGGCGCGAGGTCATAGGTGCGGTGGGAGTGGTCGGTTGGTCGGGGGAGGCAGGGGAGAGCGGCGTGCGTCCGCGCCGTCCGTGGTCGGCCACGGCGCACGGCGCGCTCTGGCGCGGGCAGGGCACGCGAGCGGGGGCTCCGGGTTGCCTCGGGGATGTCCAGCGGCAGAAGAGGGGAGTGGTGGAGTGGTAGGGTGCGGCATTAGGTTAGCTAGGCGGCGGGGTGGTCTCCTCCACAGGAGCGGCAGCGCGGCATGGCCACAGGAGCCGTGCTCCCTGGCGAGGGTGGTGATCACCACGGCGCCTTGGATCGATCCCGCGTGAAAATGAGATGCTGGACAGGTTCGTGGGATGGAGAGAGGGGGTGGTGTGCAAGGAATCGATGATCAACAAACCGAATTCGTGGATTTGATCCGGAGTTCTTCAGATTTGGGGAAGAACAGGGTGGTGCTCACCACCTGTTCGACGAAATGTCACAACCAATTTTAATTTCGAATTTTTGAAAATGGTTTCCACCATTGACTTCATATATATTAATAATGATTTGTGGTGCTATGATGAGATTTTTTTGGTAAGTGCATCATAGCACATTTTGTGATTCAAATTAATAAAGAAAGAAATAAAATTTTAAACTTGGAATTTTGAAAAATAGATTTTGAAGAGGGAAAAGATACAAGAGAAATGTGAAGGTGATCATCATGTCACCCCACTGATTTTTGGTTTAAAAGAAAATACTAATTTCTCACTTAGAGAAATTTGCATGGCGCTTGGCCCATTATTTTATGTGTTGCTGTGTTGCTTTTGGTTTCTTTTCTCTTCTTCACAATTTATTTAGCAAACACACACATCAAAACACACAATACTCACATCACAATCATGACCACACAATTCAAACCATATGAATTGATCACACCACCATTTCCATAATTAACAATAATATCTTAAAAAAAAGGATCACACTCAATTATGACAAGATGATGTTTTAAAGAAATGTCTCAACTCATAACTTAATTGTTTTCAAAAAGGTTTGAGAAAATAAATAGGTGGGGTAATATATTTCCCACTAGTGTTGTTTTAGAACGGAGTGGAAATCAAGGTTTATAAAATGGGAGTTGCATATACATGCAAAATATCATGGTTGGCAAGGGATAGGAGATAACATATAGATCTCCATATTTTTGGGAACACATAATTTTGGAAATACTTTTACCTTCTCAACTAAAGGGTATTTTATTTGTTGCTGAAATCAAACATAATTGAAATAGACTTTGGCCAAAATAAGATTGGAAAAGATGTATGGAATATATTCTTGTCAGATCATGATCACCAAGTTTAATATATTTTTACTTGGGTTGGGTTCTTGGATTAATATTTACTAGTCAAACGACATAAACAACAAGTCACACAAGGTCAAACAGAACAATATGAAGGAAAATACAATCAGTAGTGAAGTAATAACAAAAAGTTTTTGTTGGTTCTGAATTTTGGGTCTTGTTAATTCTTATTATAAATTTGGGATGTTACAGCCGGCCGGCCTCATCTCGGTGGCACCATGCTCGTTGGTGCTCGCCGCCGCCAGGTGGCGCACCTTGGCTATCCCCGCCGCGGTGACGCGGGTCCGCGGTAGTGCTCCCTCAAGAGCAGCAGCACGTGCCATCGCCGCCGACGTGCCGGCCTGCATCGCGGCCTTGCCCTTCGGGTCGGCGTTGTTCCTCTTGGGTGCCATTGGTTACCGGAGAAGAAGATGAAGACTCTGGAGTTGGAGCGCTCTGGAGAGATTGGAGGCGTGGGGAGGAGTGTGCGGAGGAGTTATGGGAGAAGTGACGGGCGCCGACCGCGCGCCCAGGCTTTATTGACCGGCTCCCGAGTCGTGGCGGGCCCCGCCACGTCGCCCGTTGGAGCCGAGGAGATCGTGGCCGCGGGTGCAACCGCTGCATGCCACGTGTCGCGGCCCTGTCAGGCATCTTTGGCCCCTCGACGCTTCGCCTTCGTCCATGGGCCTCGGCGTGCCCGTCGTGGGCCCGGGGGCTACTGTCGGCACAGTGGAAACCAGGGTACCACGGGCCGGCCTGCCAGGGCCCACAAGTTTCTTCGGATGATTTTCGCTAAGGACCAGGCTCTCCAAGCCTGGCGAGCCTCGCGAGGGATCTTTTCTCCTCGCCGAGGTCTTTCTCTCCCTTGGCGAGGGGTCGCAACTCGACAAGGCGTCTCCGACGCCACCCGCAATTCTGCTAAGGACCAAGCCGAAGGGCTCGGCGAGGCTTTTTGCCTCGCGAGGCACCTTCCTCACGAAGCCATCTCTGCCTCCGCGGCCGAGCGCACATGGGCTCTGCGCCCGCTGCAGAGTGACACGCGCGCCTGCGCGCGATGACGACGACGCCGCAGTTGCTATTTCCATGTATAAAGGAGTCAACAAAGCAACACCAAGCAAAGCGGACAACGAGTATTGCCACTTTGGTGATAAGGGAACCGTCTGCAGCTACGCTCCAAGGGTGGCGTCACCGTGGGACCCGTTCCGCCTCCGCAGCGCCAGCCCGCCGCCCGTTGGACGGTGGCCTTTCCAGCTTTGATGACGCCGTCCCTGCCCTGGACCGCGTCCATGGCCTTCACCTTTCTGGTGGACTTCACCTTTATGGTGCACCGCGCCTCCTCCTTCGTCGCCGTGTGGTAACCCTTCCCGTCCAAACATTTGGGCGGAAGAGGTCCGAGACGCATATAAAAGGAGGGGAGGCACGCCCTAGCAAAGGGTTCGGAGTCTAGGAGCTAAGACAAAACCCTAGATCTGAAGGCTAGCAAGTAGCCATTACTAGCCACCTCGAGCTCGACAAGCTCTCCTTGTACTGAAAACTCTTCAAGCAGTGCAATCCAAAAAAGCAGGACGTAGGGGTTTTACCTCCACAAGAGGGCTGATGGGGGGATACTTTACAGGTAGGCCCATGGACCCGGAAAGTAGACCCGCCAAGACCAAGAAGGCCAAAGCCGAGTCACGTATCAAGTCGCATGGGCTGGGCTGGAGACAAGCCGACCAAGGCCCATGATGAAGAAAGGACCCGTCCGGAAGGAGTCCAAGTACAACCCGGAGTCTAAACTTGGAAGACCAAGACGTAGAGTAGGACTCCGTATTCTAGTATGACTCGGTGTAAAGTGTAAGTCCAGAGACCCGGCAGCCTTTATAAGCGGGGTCCTGGACCTTAGATCGACAAGTTCCAAGAGAGAAGTTCTAAGCTTCAACCAGTAGAGAAACCCTAGCCACCAGAGAGAAGTCGCCGGCTCCTAAGTTGTGGGAGCCGGGTCCTTGTAATCGAGACATATCAAGAGCAATAACAGAGAAGCAGGAAGTAGGTCTTTACCTCGAATCAGAGGGGCCGAACCTGGGTAAATCCTTGTTCCTTGGCGAGATTAACCGTTCCAGCGTACTTCAGTCATCAATGGCCCCGGAACTCATCTTCCCTAAGGAAGAACTTGCCGTGACAACCCCACGACAGTTGGCGCCCACCGTGGGGCCTACGGTGACGAAAGGAGTTGAGATCGTTGGAGCTGCTCGTCGAGCTATGGAGAAACTCGCCATCGGGCGGGTCTACACTGATGAGCATGGAGAGACAGAGATCGATGACTCAGGTTGGACCTCGGAGATGAACGAAGTCGACGAGGGTTATCAGCTTGTCTTTGGAGGAATCAACGTGTTCGTCGGGATGGTGTGCGCGTCGGGTCTTCGCGAGAACTCGGCGGAGTCAGTACCAGAGCTAACTGTCATCGTCGAGTCCGACGGCGAGGAGTCGGTCGGAACTTCAGAGGTTGGCATCATCGCCGAGTCTGAGGAACCCCTAGCTGAGGAACCAGATGTGATGCACGAGTCAGATTCAGATTATGATGCAGATTCAGAGTCCATCCTACCCTTGTTTGAAGATCGGCTTGGGTACGGGATAGAGGAAGAGGATTACGAGGAGTCGCCAGTACGCGCTCGTGTTGTGGGAGTCTACATGTCTGGGAACACTGGGAATCAGTTTGATGCAACTTTATTGACAAAGGAGATTAATGCAAGTAATGCCGCGGAGAGGGCGGCCGAGTTAACCAGCGCTCGTGCTGCGTTGGAGAAGCAATTAGCTGATATCACAGAAGCAAACCGGAGGCTAGCTGCAGAGCAGGCCCGAGTCCAAGATGAAGCTCAGGTCGTGCGGAGGCGCCGCGAGGAGCTTACTTCAATTCAGCATCGCCGAGCCAGGAGTCGCTTGCATGATGGAGTCCACATCAATCCGACCAACCTATTCACCACGCCCAATGGTCCAGGCAGAGGAGCCGGACTAGGAGGCTCAGCGGCAGCAGGAGGCGCCGCAGGAGGAGCCGGAGGAGCACCACCACCACCACCACCACCACCACCCCCAGAAGGATCGGGAGGCAGCCGTGCTAACGGACCACCGCCTGAAGGAGGAGTTGGAGGAGGAGCATCTGGTGGCTTAGGGGCACAGCCTAACAGATTTCATACCCCAGAGGGACATTATTCCAATCCTATGGACAACGTGCATGCGGCGACTCTGAGATTGGAGAATATTGTGGTACCAGAGGGACCAGCAGGACAGGAGACACGGGAGGCTATCGAGTTACTGAAAACAGCCTTGACTCAGCAGGCTCTGTATCCAGCTTTTCCAGATGCAAGTAGGCTACACTCAACGCCCTTTAACTCAGGTACGAGGAGTCGGCACGGTGAGTCCAACCCGGCAAACTCTACGAGTGCAAGGCGTCGTGAACTAGCGAGGAATCGTGCAAACATACCAACTGCTTCACAAGCTCAGCTAGTGGTTGATGAAGCAAGGCAACGACGAGAGAGAGAAGCAGCAAGAGCTCGGGAGGCAGAGAGGGACAGAGCGTTAGTGCTTGCAGCCAACCCGCCTCAGCCGAGCCGGGTCCACGGGGAGGTGACTTCTCCTGGTGCGTCCCCAGCATTAACAGGACCAGAATGTTTGTCTGATGCCATCAGGTCCGAGTCCTTTCCCAGCAGTTTCAAGGAGCCGCGCAAGGTTCCAAACTATGAGCCCAACATGGACCCGACCTCTTGGTTGGGTACATACGAGATGGCAATGAGTATTCGCAACGCCACAGGTAATCTGTGTGCCAAGTTCATGTATCTTATGATGGAGGGAGCAGCCAAGGTGTGGATGCGCAACTTGCCTCCTAGGTCAATTAACTCTTGGGAGCAATTGAAGGCGGCTTTTATTCAGAATTTCCAAGGCACTTGCAAGAAACTCAGCACCATTGAGGACCTGGAGCGATGTGTCCAGAGGAAGGGCGAGTCAGCAAGGCACTGGATGAAGCGAGTCTCAGAGATCATTAACTCCTCACAAGGACTCCCACCAGTTTCAGTGTTAATGGCGATGGAGAGAAATTGCAGTTACAATCCCTTGAGTTGGAAGCTAGGTCGTATGAAGGAGAGCCTGAATCAAGGTATTCCCCTTACGATTGGTGAGATCATGGCAGGTGCTAATAAGCACGCCGCCATAGACAAAACAAAGGATCAGGAGGAAGGAACTAAAGGACAAGGTGGCAATGGTCAGAATCAGAACCAGAATCAGAACCAGAATCAAGGTGGTAGCAAGAGGCCATATGGAGACAACTCTGACCTAGTGGCCAACACAAACACTGGAGTCAGACGTAAGGATAACAATTCTGGTGGATACCAAGGCCGCACTCCAAGCACGGAGGAGGTCTTGAGAATTCCATGCCCTAAGCATGCCAAAAACGGTAGATGCGGTCATACCTTGGGACAGTGCGTAGATTTGCAGCGCGCCAGGTTTCAAGGGCCAGGAGGAGGTAACAACAATGGTGGATATAGAGGAAACAATGGAGCCGGAGGACCCGGCAATAACGGTGGAGGAGCCGGCAATAACCCAAATCAACCTCAAGGAGGAGGTAATCAGCAGGGCGGGTTCCAGCAGAACCCGAAGCAGCTTCACGAGGGCAATGGGCAGTATTATGTCACAACTCGGCAGCACAACCCGAGTCGTGGCAGCTACCATGTCTTCACAACTAGTACGTCCAAGCGTTCCAAAAAGTTGAAAGTCAGAGCAGTTAATGCAGTAGAGCCGGCCCTTCCACAATGGCTCAGGTGGTCAGAGCAAACCATCACATGGAGTCGGGCAGATCATCCAGCAAGAGTCGACGAGCCAGGGCAGCTAGCCTTGGTAGTGGCACCTCAAGTTGGGGGCTATACATTGAACAAAGTGCTTATGGATGGTGGAAGCAGTATCAACATCTTATATTACGACACATTTAAGAGGATGCAGCTGCAAGATAGACAGCTAATTCCAACAGAGACAGTGTTCCATGGGATAGTACCAGGGAAGTCGGCTAAACCTATCGGTAAGATTTATCTTGAGGTTGCTTTTGGCACAGTGGAGAATTTTCGTTCAGAGATTATGCCCTTTGAGGTAGTGGACCTTAAGAGCCCATATCATGCTCTTTTTGGTCGACCTGCATATTTTAAGTTTATGGCCAGGCCATGTTATGTGTACTTGAAGCTCAAGATGCCAGGTCCAGCAGGAATCATCACAGTTAATGGCAGCAGACAGATGGCATTGGAGTGCGAGATAGGTGATGCAGCCATGGCTGAGACAGCTTGTGCTCAAGAGGAGCTGAAATTTTACAAGGCAAACGTGGACCCGGAGGACAACTCGGTCCTTAAGAAGCCGGCCACAGAGGAGAAGATGAAATTCAAGTCAGCTCAGGACACAAAGCAAGTCGACTTTACCCCTGGGGACTCTTCCAAGCAGTTCACCATTGGGGCACACCTCTCTGATAAATAGGAAAGCGCGCTCGTCGAGTTCATCCGTGAGAACCGGGACGTCTTTGCATGGAAGCCATCTGACATGCCAGGAGTCCCGAGAGAACTCGCCGAGCACAGCTTACACGTTAATCCTAATGCAAGACCAGTTAAGCAGGGTCTGCGCAAGTTTCATGATGACAGGAGGAAAGCTATAGGAGAAGAGGTGGCTCGGCTCCTCGCAGCCGAGTTCATCAAGGAGGTCTTTCACCCAGAGTGGGTGGCCAACCCAGTGTTGGTACCAAAGAAGACAGGAGAGTTGAGGATGTGCATTGACTTCACGGGCCTGAACAAGCATTGCCCTAAGGACCCGTTTGCACTACCTCGCATAGACCAGATCATCGACTCCACAGCGGGGTCAGAGTTGCTTTGTTTCTTGGATGCATATTCAGGGTACCATCAGATCAGACTCAACATAGAGGATGAGTTGAAAACGTCCTTCATCACGCCCTTTGGAGCATTTTGTTACACAACAATGCCCTTTGGACTCAAGAATGCGGGAGCTACGTATCAGAGGTGTATCCAGAACTGTTTCAAAAAACAGATTGGAAGGAATATTCATGCTTATGTGGATGATGTAGTTGTCAAATCTCAGAAGGCCGACTCTTTGATAGCAGACTTGACAGAAACCTTTGAGAACCTGCGCAAGTATAAGATGAAGCTCAACCCGACCAAGTGTGTCTTTGGAGTCCCTGCTGGCAAACTCCTAGGCTTCATCGTTTCAGAGAGAGGCATTGAGGCAAATCCAGAGAAAATCAAGGCTATCCATAACTTGCAGAAGCCGACTTGTCTGAAGGACGTTCAAAAGCTCACTGGATGTGTGGCAGCGCTAAGCAGGTTCTTCAAGAAAATAGCAACACGCTTTGGATACCCTCACAGCATCATTACAGACAATGGTACCAACTTATCAGTTGGGGAGATGGCCAAGTTTTGTGGTGAGAACAACATCAGACTCGACCTAGCCTCAGTGGCACATCCACAGTCCAATGGACAAGCAGAGAGGGCAAATCAGGAGTTGCTGAAGGGAATTAAGCCTCGGCTCCGAGTCCCTTTGCTAAGAGCCGCCGGGTCTTGGGTTGAGGAGTTACCAGCAGTGCTTTGGAGCATCAGGACGACTCCTAACAGATCTACTGGCTTCACACCTTTCTTCATGGTGTATGGAGCAGAAGCTGTCTTGCCAAGCGACTTGTTGCATGACTCGCCACGAGTCGCCAATTATGTGGAGACAGAAAACGAACTCGCCCGCCAGGACTCGGTCGATGCACTTGAGGAAGCAAGGGAGCTAGCCCTTGAGAGATCAGCAGTTTATCAGCAGGACCTGCGGCGATATCACGCACGCAGAGTCAAAACCAGGACTTTCCAGGAAGGAGACTTAGTGCTTCGCCTTGTCCAGAGTAAGGAAGGGATGCACAAGTTATCTCCACCATGGGAAGGACCGTTCGTCATAAGCAAGAATCTGAACAACGGGTCGTACTATCTGATGGATGTGCGAGAGCCGGCAAGTGTAGGCAAAGGAGCTGATACAGCTCATACCCTAGATCCTTATGCAGAGGCAAAGAGGCCTTGGAACATAGCTCAGCTACGTCCTTATTATACTTAAGTTGTAATAGATTCATGAGTTGAAAGGCAATGAGCCCAGTGAGCCATGCCTAGATGTAATCAAATTATTGTGATCAAATGAAATAAAGCCGGCTTTTGTGAACATGAGTCCTTTAGTCGAGTCACCCAGTGAGTGCGCTTTGTTCTTTAAAATTTGATCATCAGGTTCTTGGGGGCTTGCTTTTCAGTGAAAAAAGTTAAGCTTAAACTCTTGAACCCGGCACAGTAGCCAAATTTTCCTAGTTTTCTCGCTGGTAAGTCAGATGCATCCTGCACAATATGATCTATCTACAGGCATGACTTGCTTCTTTCTCTTATGGATCCTAAGGAACATATGAGTTAAGAACCTGTCAGCACAAGCTGTACGAGAAGTCATGCAGGGCCTACTTATTCATCAGTGAAAAATTAGACGGGTTATAAGAACCAAGCCGATTGGCACAAATTCAAAATAGCTAACAAGCTAAATAGTTTAAAGCACCAGTAGTGCATCTTTACAACTCAAAAGAGCTCAACAAGCTCAATAGTTTAAAAGCACCCATAGTGCATAATTACAAAGTCTCAATGGTAACACAGTATTACATAAGCAATCAAAAGTCATTCAGAGGATTGTCTTCTAGAGGAGCTGACTCCTTCGCCAGAGTCGAGGAGTCCTTCCTAGTAGGCGACTTGTCCTTTGATTGAACAGCAGGAGTCGATGAGTTCTTCTTAGCAGGAGATTTGCCTTGTGCTTGAGCAGCGGAAGAAGGAGCCGGCTTCAATGGAGGCTTGGTGGCGACTCTCTTCGTTTGAAATCCAGTACCTTTGGGACTCTTCATATGCTTACCAAGATCTGCTTGTTTCTGAGCGTCTCCAGAGACAGCTCTAGAAGGAGTGGGCGCAGAAGGAGTCTTCAGGGTAGGCTCAGCACTTGGAACAGGAGCCGCCGGTGACGATGAACTCGGACCGGCAGAGGCAGTGAATACACCAGATGGGTCCTGTGATGGGCGGCCAAAGTTTACTATCTCAGGAGTTATTGGAGTGACTCTCTTGTTCTCCAAATCATAATGATGAACCCATACCTCAGGGTCCATCTTATTCGCAATCTCACAAGCGTATGGCCGCACCAGCTTTTCTTCGGCTATGAAGTCATTCTGAGTGAAAGGTTTGCCATCCTCATGCTGCTCAGGCTTTCCCATTGTAAGCATTGCTGGCTCAAGAACAGTGGGATAGTAGCTGTGGGCTAAGGCCAAGATCCTGATAGCAGATCTCCTCATAGAAGATTGTTTCCACAGACGTACATAGCCTGGTGCTCTGGACAACTCGTCCACCAGACGTTCAGGCTCTTTGGGGCACTTGCCTTTATGATTCAGATACTTGACCACAGAACGGGCTCCCTCTTGTAGTCCATGACAGTAATCAAGCATCTCAGACAGTTGTTTGCTTGTGGGCAATTTAAGCTTTGGGGAGTCAGCCCCTGCAGAAAGGAAAACAAGGAGTCATTGTCAGTTGAAAAGCAGTTCAGAAAGGTACAAAAGGAAACAAGCAAAAGTCATAAACTCACCAAATATATGCTGACACATTGCACCAATGCCCTTCTTGCAAGTGTTGAACACAGCTTGTAGATCATTGTGCGCCTTTTGAGCAATCTTTTTGGCCTCAGCCGACTCTTTTTTCACCTGCTCCAGTTGAGCAGCTAAGGTCTTCAGATCCTTCTCAAGCTGAAGGGAGTGTTCTTTTTCGGCCATGGCAGATCTGGCACTGGCAGCTGCCTGGTCCTCAAGTTCTTTCATGTCTCTCTTCATCTTGGAGACGATGCACTGCAATTACAAGTCATCAAGCACAAGTCAGATTTTTTACAAGTCAAATTCTATAGCTCATGAGCTCCAAGACGTTACAAGTTAACAACTTGGCGCTTGGGGGCTACTCAGGAGTCAATTCTTTCTATCAGAAAAGCAGGCATGAGTCCTAATCGACAAGTCATAAGCTCCAAGTCGCCACAAGTTAGCAACTTGGCGCTTGGGGGCTACTGGCAGATCAGAATTTTTCCTCAGATTAATTGTGAATAGTGTGGGACATATTGGTAGCTCCAAGTCGTCGCAGGCTGACAACTCGGCGCTTGGGGGCTACTCGTGCGAAAGTTTTTGGTCTAAGGACCCGACAGACAGTAAATTATCAGCCCCGAGTCCTAGTAGAGCTAAGGACTCAGGCCTTGGGGGCTACAGTATACAAGTTTGTTCTACCTACCAAATGATTTGATTTCAGGATGAAGCACCTATCCTAGTCACAAGTCACCACAGACAGGTGCTTGGGGGCTACTGAGATAGGATGATGCCAGAAAGCATGAAAGGAGAAGTCAGACAAGCTTACCTCATGAACCATGTGAAGAGACCTAAGAGCCGTTTGCTCGTCGTCCTTCAGCCTAGCAGCTTGATCGTTCAAGTCGACTGCTTCAGCATAGGCTTCGGAAAATGACATGTTATCTGCCACCCGAAGTCGGCTGTAGTCAGTAGATGACTTGATCTTGATTGATGGAGAGGCTGCAGGAGTCGGCTTGACAGGAGCCGGTTGAACTGGAGGTGCAGAATCAGGAGTCACAGCACCAGAGCTGGGCTGGACTGTTGTTGGAGTCGCCGCTCGAGCCTTTGAAGAGGACTCGGGGACAGTAGGAGTCGTGGTTGCGCCGGCTGATGCAGCGATGGAGGGACCTGTCCTCGTACTAGTTGTCTGAGAAGTCGATGGAGGGACAGGTCCACGCCCGGAGGAGACATCAGCCATGCCTGGGAGCTTTGTCACCTTGGCACAAGGCCGAGCCCTGAAATATTCAGAGATAGAAATCAATAAACCTAGTGAAAGGAAAGACCAGAAGTCATACAATTGCAAGTACAGAAACAAAAGAGTTTTACCCAATATTGGTCTCCAGATCCAAGGCGGTCTGAGAGCTTGAAGAAGGCATTGACAAACCAGAGTTGTAAGAGTCGTCCTTTTGGGGAGGAGAGGTCGATTTCCGTTGGTGTGAGACTGGCAGAGGCTCAGGAGCATCTGCAGGCCCATCGGAACGTAGCTTCCTCTTCCTAGCAGCGATAACACTCTGCATTTGCTCTTCAGGCTTAGTGGGGGAGCGAGAGGACCCAAGGACTCGTGAAAGTGGTACCTTGGGAACAGCCTCTCGAGAGCCATTATTGTTCGAGGCTGGAGAGGATGAGGAATGACTCCTGGCAGAGGACTCTGCGGATGGAGATGGTTGAGCAGCAGCAGAGACAGTGTCAGTTTGCCTAGTGGGGGGAGCCTCTGGAGAGGACTCGTCATCGTCGG
The DNA here is from genome assembly GCA_012064385.1 of Puccinellia tenuiflora. Lineage (NCBI taxonomy): Eukaryota > Viridiplantae > Streptophyta > Magnoliopsida > Poales > Poaceae > Puccinellia > Puccinellia tenuiflora. The sequence goes on from QRDG01001528.1 coordinate 203,119, forward strand.
TTTCTTCCACAATGGGAGCCTCTTGAGAGGACTCCTCTTCATCAGCATTCTTAGTTGGAGCCTCTGGCGAGGACTCCTCATCGGCAGCAACATCATCAGCAGGAGCCTCCTGGGAGGACTCCTCATCCGCGTCATCAGTATCATCTGCCACAGTGGTTTGATCTGTGGCAGGAATTTCTTCTTCAGCTTCAGCCTCAGCTTCAGCTTTATTCTTAGAACCAGCTCCAGAGGCCGGCTTCCAGAAGGAGTCGGTGAGCTGCAAAAGAGTTAGTAAACATGAGTCAGCAAGCAATACAAGTGAAGTCAAGGTTGAAATAAAGTAGAAGAGTAATGCTTACATCAGGAGCTGGGTTGGTTGAGCAGAAGGGTTGGAGCCCGAAATGAGCTTGATCCTTCACCGGTTTCCCAGTCAACTTCTTGATGAGTCGACCAAGTTCCGGTCCATCAGATAGCTGCTCCGTAACCCGGAGGTCATCACCAGCGCATCTGGTATATGAGCAGATCAGTCGAGTCCTAGGACTCAGCGGCTGGATTCTCCAGGTTGTCCAGCAACGGACCAAATCCATATTTTCCAAATTGTGGGACAAGAGTGCCCGGATGCGAGTGATAAGAGACTCGACCCTTGGCCGGTCGGCCTCTGGGCACCTGGCTTTCATCAGAGGAGTCGCCCGGAGTCGTTCCTCAGAGAACCGGGGAAGCTTAGGTTCATCTGCAGGGGAAGTGTCCTTGCAATAAAAGAAGGTTCTTTGCCAGTCTTTGATGCGATTTGGGAAAACTGGCTTAGGGAAGACGGAGTTGAGGCGCCGTTGAAGGGCAGACGGCGCCACATTGGAGAAGAAGGAACCCCAGAGGTTTCAGGTTGAGGATTGCAGTAAAAGAGCTCGAGCCAAAGGTTGATATCAGGTTTAATCTGGAGGTAATCCTCACAGAGACGACGAAATTAGAAAGTGTGAGAATGGAGTTGGGAGCAAGATCGTGAATTCGCAGCTCGTAAAGCTCGAGGAGCTGGCGGAAGAAAAAATCGCCGGGGGGAGAAAAGCCGCGGAATAGGTGCTCCACGAAGACAACTACTNGAGGCGTTCCTCAGAGAACAAAGGAAGCTTAGGTTCATTTGCAGGGGAAGTGTCCTTGCAATAAAAGAAAGTTCTTTGCCAGTCTTTGATGCGATTTGGGAAAACTGGCTTAGGGAAGACGGAGTTGAGGCGCCGTTGAAGGGCGACGGCGCCACATTGGAGAAGAGGACCCCCAGAGGTTTCAGGTTGAGGATTGCAGTAAAGAGCTCGAGCCAAAGGTTGATATCAGGTTTAATCTGGAGGTAATCCTCACAGAGAACGACAAAATTAGAAAGTGTGAGGATGGAGTTAGGAGCAAGATCGTGAATCCGCAGCTCATAAAGCTCGAGGAGCTGGCGGAAGAAAAAATCGCCAGGGGAGAAAAGCCGCGGAATAGGTGCTCCACAAAGACAACTACTTCATCCTTAGCGGGAGAGGGAACGATCTCATCCCCTGGGGCCCGAGCTTGAGCACTAGAAGGGATCAAACCTGAGAGCCTGTGGGTCTTCAATTGCTCCGCCGAGACCGTAGATCCACTCCAATCGGCGGAGATCGATCGCTTGGAGGAGGGTTTGGCGGCGGCGGCGGCCGCGGCGGCAATGTTCACCGTCCTGCTCGACGTGGTCGCTTTGGCCTTCGACGTGGTCTTTGGGCGCTTGGGGGCCATGGCGTGCGGGCGGTGCGTGCTGGGTGCGGGAAGAGAAGGGCGCGAAAGAGAGGAAGGAGAGCTTTGAGCTGAAGGGGCAAGTGAGGTTTAGGGCCTAATCCTTCGCGATTTATAAAGGGGGGTAAAACCCTAGAAAGTCAACTGTGGATAACGTTTCAGTAAAAACGTTCTAGTGGCCAAACAGACAGATAAGAAATCACAATGTGGAAAGGTCAAAAGTCACAAATATGGAAGTAGCCGGCTTGTCTCAGAATGACGAGTCCTGTGACAGTGAAATCAGCTTATCTAGCCCTTGTTCGCAAGAGTCACACCAGAACCCGGCCTGCTAGTACGAGGGCAAGAGTGGTGGCTTGAACAAGGGATAAGAGTGGACTCATTTTATATATGTGTTATGTTTTATGCAGGAATTCATCTTGGAGCTAGCAGCAGGCGACTTTGAAGCCTTTGGCTAAAGTGGAAGGAGTCGACCCAGAGAGTCGAATCAGCAAGTCAGAGGAAGCCGCCAAGCTGTGCCCAAGATAAATTCGGGGGCTACTGATGGGGGGATACTTTATAGGTAGGCCCATGGACCCGGAAAGTAGACCCGCCAAGACCAAGAAGGCCAAAGCCGAGTCACGTATCAAGTCGCATGGGCTGGGCTGGAGACAAGCCGGCCAAGGCCCATGATGAGGAAAGGACCCGTCCGGAAGGAGTCCAAGTACAACCCGGAGTCTAAACTTGGAAGACCAAGACGTAGAGTAGGACTCCGTGTTCTAGTATGACTCGGTGTAAATTGTAAATCCAGAGACCCGGCAGCCTTTATAAGCGGGGTCCTGGACCTTAGATCGATAAGTTCAACCAGTAGAGAAACCCTAGCCACCAGAGAGAAGTCGCCGGCTCCTAAGTTGTGGGAGCCGGGTCCTTGTAATCGAGACATATCAAGAGCAATAACAGAGAAGCAGGAAGTAGGTCTTTACCTCGAATCAGAGGGGCCGAACCTGGGTAAATCCTTGTTTCTTGGCGAGATTAACCGTTCCAGCGTACTTCAGTCATCAATGGCCCCAGAACTCATCTTCCGTGAGGAAGAACTTGCCGTGACAACCCCACGACAAGAGCCACGGATGAGAGCTCCTCCCAGGGGTCGACGAAGCCCGTGTGGGACACTCCATTCAACGCGGCGTTGAACAAGGTCAAGGGGCAGGATCTGGACAAGCCACCGTCAGGTGGCCGTGTTGTCGGTCATGGCAAGGTCCTCTGGTGTGACTATTATGCCGAGGACAAGGAGACACAGAAGGAGAGGAAGAAGCGCAAGTAGGAGGATATAGTCAACGAACTAGTGGCCAAGGTGCTCGTCGGTTTCCTTCCTTCCGTCGTGACCTCGGTAACGGATTGGATCGACGGAGGTCGACAAGGGCCGTGTCCAGTGCCCAACTTTGGAGGCAACACGGCCAACACCGCGTCGGCGGCTTCGTCCGCCCACACCGCGCCGTCACCTCCACCTGTTCGGGATAATCTGCCGGTCCACACCACGCCGTCGCCTCTTCTGGAGAATTCGCCGGCCGGCAACCCCCCAAGCGGTGCCCACTCCGACTCCGTGTCGCAAGACGTCGGCGGTGTCTCGACAATGGCCAAGCTCGACGCCCTCACGGTATCTAAGCGTCGTAGGCTCAACGCATATTACTTCATCCATTTTGCCTTTGCCTTGCATCTCTAACGCCCTACATGCATGTTCTTTGCAGGGCGACACTAGATGCACTCTCCTACACCATGTGAATGGAGAGTTGAAGGATGTTGCTAGGGCTACCATCATTGCGCCCAAAAATCGCATGCACCACAACACGCCGATACCTGATGGCTGCTTTAAGGTTTCACTGATTAGGGTGTTCTCGGGCTGCAATGAGGTGGATCCTCCTTATCAACCGGTGGGAGCCGAGGACCATCTGCTCCTCCGTGAATGCATCCCCTGGGCCATGGTATGGCGAAAAACCCAGATCCGTCTAAGCCCGGACACTCCACAGGTAACACCGCAAGTCGGGTTGGGGCAAAACCCTGTCAAGGCCATCGCACCATCACCACCACAACTTAAAGAGCCCGCGGCACAGAAAGACGACATCTTCGATGACTGCTATATCGATGATGACCGCTGCGATGACGAAGGATTAATGGCTCCTCTTGATGAACCGCCGACTACTCCGCACACGCACGAGCCCGCTAGGCAAGCAGATAAAGCCGCGTGCACGAAGCGTCTGTTCGATTCTCAAGAGACGCCTCCAGCCGACGACTTCACGCAGAAAGAAGCAACACAAGCTATCCTGAGCCCCAACACACTACTTGGGACCTGTCGTGAAGCGCTAGCGGCCGTAGGAGGCATCCCTCTGAAGCCTAAGAAGGGGCGAAAAGGAACTAGGAAGAGCGTCTATGCATCCGCCAGCCAGCCGTCGCTACCTCCAAAGCCGCAGCAGGGTGCCAATGCCTCTAGCAGCCAGCCGGTGGCTCCGCGGCTGATCCGGTTTAAGGACGGACCAGGACCGAGCAAAGATGTTGCGGGAAATGCATATTGCGGGTCGACCGATGGTACCGCCTGATGTGCTCCAACTCATGAGTGGGGATATGCAGATGCTGCATGAGCGTGTTTTGACACGAGAGCTGGATCTTCTTAAAATGAAAGATCCAACACACCCACACCCGCTCTTCACTGCCAAGGTGCCAGAGGCAGTTGATGGCTTTTGCAAACAAGAGCCGGCGGATTTGCTGTTCGTGTGATTTGATGACATCTTCAAGATGTTTAACTTGAAGCGGCTCCATCCTCATTTAGTCCGCTTATTCTGTCTCAGTACGGCCCACCAGGTCCTAAAAGAGAAGATCGGGGGCGTTGCGATAGCGGACCGCTACTACATGATCGAGACCAACTTCAGAAGCCATGATGGCTGGCAATTTATGTCGAAACACCTCGAAGAAATCATGGTGGAGAATAAGTGGAAGGATTACATTCTCTTGCCTTACTATCCCGAGTAAGTAGTTATTCTCTACGCCATAATGAAGATGTTTCATTAGATTTCTATCATTATTTTTCTAACACTCTGTCTAAATTTTTTTGCCCAGAGACAAGTACTGCGTCCTGCTCGTTCTTTGCCCGAAATTTTCCGTAGTCACATATTTGGACTCGGGTAGGGAGGACAAGCCGAAAGACTACACCAACCTCAAGAAGGCTCTGGATAATGCTCTAGTTGGCTTCAGTATGAGGGGAGGCGTCTTCAAAAGGAAGAGACCTGGAAGAGGAGGTGTGCTATCATTACACCACATTATCAACTTCGCGTGTGCCACGCAACCAAAGAACAGCGAGAGGGATGCCTACTACGCCATCCATCAGATCCGTGCCTTCGTACGGGATGAAGAGAAACTTAAGTTGCCAGATCAACTCCAATGATGGGCCGAAAACTTGGCAACTATCCAGGATCGTGATCTTCGACAAGAATTCTATCGCATCCAGGAAACGTTCGCGCGGATCATACTACACGATGTCTGCGCCGTTGGAGGCATGTTCTACTACGACGGCGCTCCACTCGATAATGCGGAGGTGTAACGGCATATAAAGGCACAAGGCGACATCCGGCTCTTCACGACGAAAGAAGGCGTACGCCCCTTCCCGGCCCCGAAGACCGTCGACGCCTAGCTTATCTACCTGTGTAGTTTATGTTCAAACTATCGATGAAATTCGTGTTGTAATTAAACTTCTTTTAGTTTGTAATGTGATGATCGAACTTGCTACTCGATTTCGATGGAGATGCATGCATGTGATGTATATAATTTTTTCTACTTATATCTATTTTCAGTTATAATGCATGTGATCTATGTATTATGTATATTGTTCTGCAAATTGTATTATAGAATATGTCTGTATAAATACCTATATTAGCATCTGTATAAATACGTAGTATATAAAAAAATACAGAAAAACCTAGTCGTGGCGCACCACAAAGCCTAGCCGTGGCGCACGTTAGCCGTGGCGCACTGTGGGGTGGTGCGCCACGGGTATGCCTCCTTAGCCATGGTGCACGTACGGGCCTGCACCACGGCTAACTACTCGTGGCGCACCAGGACCTGTGCGCCACGGCTAACCAAATATACCCGTGGCGCACATGGGTGCCTGCGCCATGGCTATATATTACCCGTGGCGTGGCAATCCGTGGCGCAGGCCCCTGCGCCACGGGTAAGCCATTTTGGTGCGCCACGGGTAAGCTTTTCTGTGCTAGTGGTAGCTGATCATGTTTTGCTCGTGGAAGAGGTTTAGTCAACGGGTCTACCACATTCAGATCCGTATGCATTTTGCAAATCTCAATGTCTCCATCTCGGACATTTTCATGTAAATTGTGAAAGCGGCGCTTGATATGTTTTGTGTTCTTGTGTGAAGTTGGCTCCTTGGCAAGAGCAATCGCACCTGTATTATCACAATACAGGGCAAGTGGTCTGGACGCACTTGGAACCACACCCAGATCATAGAGGAACTCTTTCATCCAGACTGCTTCACTTGCCGCCGAAGAGACTGCCACATATTCCGCTTCAGCTGAAGATTTCGTCACCACGCTCTGCTTGGAACTCCTCCAGCTCACAGCGCCACCATTTAGAATAAACACGTATCCGGACTGAGACTTTACGACAAGCTCTTGGTCACCTCCATATATGAGAAACATTTCCTTAGTTATCTTCAGATACTTAAGGATATTTTTGACCGTTGTCCAGTATTCCACTCCTGGGTCACTCTGGTACCTGCTGGTCAGACTAACAACATGGCACACATCCGGTCTAGTACATAGCATGGCATACATGATAGAGCCTATGGCCGAGGCATAGGGAACTTTGTTCATCTTCTCTCTATCTTGTGCCATGACTGGACATTGAGTCTTACTCAAAGTCTTTCCTTGCAACATTGGTAAGAACCCCTTCTTCGAATGTTCCATTCTGAACCTCTTCAGAATCTTGTCAAGGTATGTACTCTGTGAAAGCCCTATTAGGAGTTTTGATCTATCTCTATAGATTTTAATCCCTAAAATATGCGCTGCTTCGCCAAGGTCTTTCATTGGAAAACCCTTATTCAAATAAGCCTTTACACTTTCAAGTAGTTCTATATCAGTTTCAATTAACAATATGTCATCCACATATAGTATTAGAAATGCTACTGAACTCCCACTCGCTTTCTTGTAAATACAGGCCTCTCCATAAGTTTAGACAAATCCAAAACCTTTGATCACTTCATCAAACCGGAGATTCCAACTCCGTGATGCTTGCTTTAGTCCATAAATGGACCTCTGAAGTTTGCATACCTTGTCAGCACCCTTAGGATCGACAAAACCTTTGGGTTGTACCATGTACAACTCTTCCTTAATATGACCATTAAGGAACACGGTCTTTACATCCATTTGCGAAATTTCATAATCATGAAATGCAGCAATTGCTAACATAATCCGAACAGAATTCAGCATCGCTACAGGTCAGAAAGTCTCATCGCAGTCAACTCCTTGAATTTGTCGAAAACCTTTTGCGACAAGTCGTGCTTTATACACGGTGACATTTCTCTCAGTGTCTGTCTTTCTTTTGAATATCCATTTGTTCTCAACGGCCTTGCGGTCGTTCGGTAAGTCCACCAAAGTACATACTTGGTTTTCATGGATTCCATTTCGGATTTCATGGGTCCCAGCCATTTATCAAAGTCAGGGCTCATCATTTCTTCCTCATAGTTCGCAGGTTCATCGTTGTCCAACAACATGACACTCATGACAGGGTTGTACCAATCTAGGGTGGTACGTTCCCTTGTTGACCTGCGAGGTCCAGTAGCAGCTTCGTTTGGAGCATTTTGATCATTATCATTTGCTCCTTCTTATTCAGGTGGCGAAGGCTGCTCTGGAACATCTTCCAACGCTGCGTCACTCGGCATCTCAAGAATAGGTTCAATAACCTCGTCAAGCTCTACTTTCCTCCCACTCACTTCTTTTGAGAGAAACTCCTTCTCAAGAAAGGAACCGTTCTTGGCAACAAAGGTCTTGCCCTCAGTTCTGTGGTAGAAGGTATACCCAATGGTTTCTTTAGGGTATCCTATGAAAACGCATTTTTCTGATTTGGGTTCGAGCTTATCAGGTTGAAGTCTTTTCACATAAGCTTCGCAACCCCAAACTTTAAGAAACGATAACTTCGGCTTCTTGCCAAACCATAACTCATATGGAGTCGTCTCAACGGATTTTTATGGTGCCCTATTTAAAGTGAATGCGGCTGTCTCTAATGCATAACTCCAAAAGGATAGTGGCAGATCGGTAATAGACATCATAGATCGCACCATATCTAATAAAGTACGATTACGACGTTCAGACAAACCATTACGCTGTGGTGTTCCCGGTGGCGTGAGTTGTGAAACAATTCCACATGTCTTTAAATGCATACCAAACTCGTAGCTCAAATATTCTCCTCCACGATCAGATTGAAGAAATTTTATTTTCTTGTTACGATGATTCTCTACTTCACTCTGAAATTCTTTGAACTTTTCAAACGTTTCAGACTTGTGTTTCATTAAGTAAATATACCCATATCTACTTAAATCATTGGTGAAGGTCAAGAAATAACGATATCCACCGCGAGCTGCAACACTCATTGAACCGCACACATCGGTATGTATAATTTCCAATAAGTCCGTTGCTCTCTCCATCGTGCCGGAGAATGGTGTTCGAGTCATCTTGCCCATGAGGCATGGTTCGCGTGTTCCAAATGATTCGAAATCAAGTGAGTCCAAAAGTCCATCAGAATGGAGTTTCTTCATGCACTTTACACCAATATGACCTAAACGGCAGTGCCACAAGTATGTGGAATTATCATCATTCGGTTTACATCATTTGGCATCAATGTTATGGATATGTGTATCACTACTATCGAGATTCAACAGAAATAAACCATTCACTTCTGGTGCATGTCCATAAAAAATATTATCCATATAAATAGAAGCTCCAAGGTTTTCTGACTTAAATGAATAACCGTCTCGCAATAAACAAGATCCAGATATAATGTTCATGCTTAATGCAGGCACCAAATAACATTTATTGAGGTTTAAAACTAATCCAGAAGGTAAATGTAGGGGGAGCGTGCCGACAGCGATGACTTCAACTTAATCCATTTCCGACGCGCATCGTCACCTCGTCCCTTGCCAAGCGTCGTCTATTCCGTAGCTCATGTTTCGAGTTACATATGTTAGCAACCGAACCAGTATCAAATACCCAGACACTACTACGAGCACTTGTTAAATACACATCAATAACGTGTATATCACATATACCTTGTTTGACGTTGCCAGCCTTCTTATCTGCTAGATACTTTGGGCAGTTGCGCTTCCAGTGATTATACCCCTTGAAGTAGAAGCACTCAGTATCAGACTTAGGACCTTTCTTCGACTTCTTCGCAGGCGTAGCAGCTGGCTTGTCGTCCTTCTTGAAGTTGTCTCTCTTGCCCTTCTTCTTGAAACCGATGGACTTATTGACCATCAACACTTGATGCTCCTTCTTGATTTCCACCTCCGCTATCTTTAACATTGTGAAGAGCTGATGCATCTAAAATGCATACATGAACTTTGCACTATAATAGTTATATTCCATTCATATTTGCATCATATAAGGGGTATATTACTGTTATTTAATGATTTCTCCTTTATATGGAATTAATCCTGCGTAGGCAGAAAACCCCTATTTCTTTCTTTATTTGTTTCAGGACCTTAACGACGTCATAATGAGCTATAAATTTGGGGGGTCATTATTTTGGAAGGAGAAGATTTAGGAGCAAAAGAAGTCAACGAACGAAGGCCGGAGGACTAAAAGGGGGGTCCCATGCGGCTACTGTACCAGGCCGCGTGGGCCCATCCAATTTGGCCTTCGTGGCCCCGTTTGCATCGATCCTTCGCCCAGAAGCTTCCTCGTGACCTAAAAACGACTATATAAAGGGTCCGCCGACGTTTTCCAGAGGGAGGCGGCGGAGAAACGCAAAACCAGAAACCAAGAGGCAGAGGGTTGCCGCCGGAGAAGATCGGAGGGGGAAAACGCCGCCGGAATCCACCTCCGGAGGGCTCCACCCCCCTCCGGCGTGTTCATCATCAACTTCTACAGCAAGATCATCTCATCTCCACCATCTCCATGATGAGGAGGGAGTAGTCCCTCATCGGGGCTGAGGGCTCATGCCGGTATCTATGTGGTTTATCTCTCTCTCTCTCCCATGGTGTGATCTTTATGTGATCATAAGCTTTGTAATCTAGTTGAATCCATAGATGTTACTCTTCATCATCTTATGAATTATGCTACTCAAGTGGTTTGATTGATGTGATTGCCGGAGTCACCCTTGTCCCATGGTGTGAAGTTGACAGTGTGTGCACCATGTGTGTCTCTTAGGCTAAAGATTACATGAATACTTATCATGAGTTATTATTTGTGTTGGGTGTCTCTATGATATTGTGGTGTTTGTTATTACTATCTTTGGATGCGAATAATGACCGCATGAAGTGTCCATAGATGTGGAATACAAACTTTAAGGTGTGCTTTTTGTAGCCCTACATAATGGATTGGTTTTCGTTATCCAACCAGAGGATAGTTCGGGGTAGCATAGTGAAGAGGAAATATCTATGTATTCAATTATATTATTATTGTTGAGAGTGTCCACTAGTGAAAGTATGATCCCTAGGCCTTATTTCCAAAGCACCGTTTACACCTTTGTCTTGTCCTCTTGCATTAAAGAGGATTGGGACACTTTCACACTTTTGTTCCCTTGTCTTGTCCTCTTGCATTAAAGAGGATTGGGACACTTTCACATTCTTGTTTTGTTACATTAAACTTCCATCCATTAAATCAACCATCTTGTTCTTTAAACTTGTTTAGTGCATAATCAACTAAAACTCGTGACACTTTAGTTGTAGGGAATAGATAACTTTTCCTTCTTGCTCCTGCGGATCGATACCCTTCTTCCACATTGAGAGGTGCTACAGTGATCCCCTGATCTTGGGGGTTATCAAGAGCTCAGGAAGAGTTTTCTCCATCCCTTGCATGTTATAGTTCATCACGAAGCTTTTGTAGCTTGGTGGAAGTGACTGTAGAACACGGTCAATCCCCAACTCATTGGGAATGTGGACACCCAGCTGCGCCAGACGATCACCGTACCCAGACATTTTGAGCACGTGTTCACTGACGGAACTATTCTCTTCCATCAGACAGCTAAAGAACTTGGAGGAGGCTTCATACCTCTCCACCTTGGCTTGAGTCTGAAACATAGCTTTCAGATCAAAAATTATCTGATAAGTGCCATGCTGATTGCTGTTGGCAAACCCCAAGAGGAAGGTATGAAGCAGCGTAGCGGAAGTTTTCCCTTGATTTCAAAACCAAGGTTGTCGAACCAGTAGGACTTGGAGAAGGCTTAGCAAGGTGTCAATAGCGCTGTTTCTCAATTATTGACGTGGAGCTGCACACAATCACCAACAAACTATTTTGCCCCAACAAAATAGAGAGGTTGTCAATCTCTCCGGCTTGCCAAACATAAAGAATTAAATGTGTGGATGTAAAATTGATGAGGATGAAATATGACCAGCGAGCAAATGATGATGAAAACAGTTGTAAGCAATGTAGGAAAATAGGACCGGGGTCCACAGTTCACTAGAGGTGTCTCTCCAAAAGATATACATGATGGGTAAAAAAATTACAGCATGACAATTGACAGAATTGTAGGCGCACAACAAGGCTATCATAAAATAATATAGTTCACCGCTTCATCTAATATGGGCATTACATCAAAATACATAGACCGTCATCCAACTGCATCTATGAGTAATAATCCACTCTGGGATCGCTATCCAGCATGTCACCCAAAAGTATTAAGTTGCAACCAACAGATCATCGCAATAAGCAAAGTGCATAATGTAAGCAATGTAGATAACACGAAGAAATCACACCGTTGTTTTCTCCGTAGTGGCAACAGCACATCTCTAGCCTTAACCGTTCCTATCACCGAACTCAGACAAAGAGAGGCATGAACCCACTATCTAGCATAAATAGTCCCTCATACAACACTAACAATTACTCGGCCAAAGCAACCAATAGCATCGGAGAGCATGCAAGATCATAGATGAAACACATAACTGAACAAAAGTAATGACTTCCACAATTCATCGGATTCATGCAAACACAATCATGTAGCAGTTACAAATAGATGATCTTGATCACGATAGGAAGCTCACAAGATCTAAACAATGGAGTACAAGGAGAAAAGACAACCATCTAGCTACTGCTATGGACCCGTAGTCCCGTGGTGGACAACTCATGCATCACTCCGGAGGCAGGCATGGTGGTGTAGATGCCTCCGGCGTCGATTCCCCTCTCCAGCAAGGTGCTGGGAAGAGCTTCTGAACCCTCCCAAACTAGGGTTTGAGATGGCGGCGGCCTCGAACGTATTCTGGAGATTATGATCACGCCTCCTCTATTTTTAGGTCAGAGGAGAATTTATAGGTGAATGGGCGACGCGAGGCGATGGACAGGGGCCCCAGGTGGGCCCCACGCGCGGCCAAGGGGGGGCCACGGCCAGGTGGCGTCTGGAGCCCCTGTGCCTCCCCTCCGGCTGTCCTTCGGGTTCCGTCTTTGTTTCATATTAGAAATAATTCCCATAATTTATGAGAGCAATCCTAGAAACTTTCCAGAAAACAGAAACTGACACTGGGCATCTTGTTAATAGGTTAGTTCCATAAATCATGCCAAAATGATATAAAAACATTGTAAAAACATGTGGCACTGATATAATCAAGCATGGAACATCAAAAATTATAGATACGTCGGAGACGTATCACGCCATGGTGCTCAAAACGTTTTTGAAGCTTTGGTCCTAAGCCATACAACATACCGCACTTAACTATCTCGTAGTCCTCAGAACGGGCTGCCCAGACGTTCCTAACATCTTCAGCCGCTCCCTCTGTTGGAGCCTCACCTAGCACTGCATCGAGGACATACAGTTTCTTGGCAGCAGTGAGGATAATCTTCAGATTCATGAACCAATCTGAGAAATTGCTTCCATCGTCTTTCAGCTTGTCTTTCCCTAGAAACGCGTTAAAATTCGTGGTGGTAGTGGGACGGGCCATTGATCTACAACATATTTGCAAAAGGTGTTTAGACTATGTTCATGATAGTTTGTTCGTGTTAATCTAAATTACAAAACGAACTCCCACTAAACTCAACATCTCTCGGGTTGGTTAGTGACACACGATCCAAATCCACTACACCACAACCGATCATCACGTGAGATGATGTAGCTTCAAAGGTGAACATCACCATGTTTGATCATATCGTCCATATGATTCGTGTTTAACCTTTCAGTTCTTGTGTTCCGAGGCCATGTCTGTACATGCTAGGCTCGTCAAGTAAACCGTAGTATTTCCGTATGTGTAAACTGGCTTACACCCGTTGTATGCGAACGTAGAGTCTATCACACATGATCATCACGTGGTGCTTCAAAACGACGAACTTTTGCAACGACGCATACTAGGGGAGAACACGTCTTGATATTAACGAGAGAGATCACCTTATCTGCTACCGTCGCGATCAAATCTAAGCATAACAATAAGGTGCATAAAAGGATAAACATCACATGCAATTTAATTTGTGACATGGTATAGCCTTTTCTTGTGCCTTTGATCTCCATCTCCAAAGCACCGGCATGATCTCCATCACCACCAGCATGACGTTGACGTCTCATGACTTGTCTCCACCAACTATTGCAACTACAACTATTGCTACTCTTAGCGATAAAGTAAAGCAAATTCATGGCGTTAAAGTGACACGCAGGTCATGCAATAATTAAGAGACAACCATAAGGCTCCTGCCGGTTGCCGTACTCATCGACATGCAAGTCATGAAAATTACAAAACATGATCATTGCATACATTATCACAAATCACATCTTGGCCATACCATATCACAAACCCTGCAAAAACAAGTTAGACGTCCTCTACTTTGTTTATGCAATTTTTTACGTGGCTTCTATGGGTCATGAGATAGAACCGTTCTAATCTACGCAAAGCCACAACAGTGATATAAAAGTTACTTATTTACTCATCCTTTAAATGCCTCCCCTTGCAGATTGCATCTCACCATAGCTAGAGAAACAGATACCCGCCAGCCACTTATGCAATACAAGTTGCATGTCAATCGTGGAACCGGTCTCTCGTGCGAAGACGAGTAAAGTTGGTCCGGGCCGCTTAAATCCAACTATCCAACAAGATACAAAATACATGCGAGGAGGTAGCAACAAAAATATCAACGCCCACAACACTTGTGTTCTAATCGCACCAACATCTATGAATAGATCTAGTCTCTGATACCACTGATAGGGTCGTAGCATAGAAAACAAAAAAATTTTCTACACAAAGAGGTGGAATAAAACCCAAACAAGATCTCGATCTACTAGATGGTGGTAGCAAGATAGGAGATTGAATCTCACCCTCGAAGAAAACCGAGCGTGTTTTGTCGAGGCAGGGGTTGGCTAGTCGATCCCCGCAACTAGACTCGTCTAGTCGCGAGGAGATGTATTATCCGATGCGTCGCACGAGCAACGCCTCCAAGGTATCCACACGTACGGCTCGATGAAGACTCCACGTTCTTGATGCCGCTAGAGGTGGTGGAGAGGCTCGCGATATCAACAACACGACGATGGTGTGGTGGTGGATATGGTGGAGATCCAACAGGGTTCGCCTAAGCGTCTGCGGGAGAGGAGGAGGAGAGGAGTAGGCGGCAAGGGGGCGACAGCTTGGGGAGGATGTGGGGTGCGACACCCCTTTCCCCGTCCCTCCTTTTATAGGAGGCCAGGGTGTGCTGCCCCACCCCCTAGGGCCGGCGGCTAGGGTTGCTTGGCACCCAAGCCAGCCCTAGGGTTGGGGTTTTAGGTGGCTGGCCCCCTTTGCCTTGCCGCATGGGCCTTATGGCCTTGGTGCGGCTGGCCCATGTGGGCCGCTGCACCAAGCCTAGGTACATGTTGTCCTCACACGCAGGTGGGCCCCACTCTTAGACTCTTCTAGAACCTTCTGGAACCTTCCGGTACCCTGCCGGAAAATTCCCGAACTTTTTCGATTCCTCCGGAAACTACTTTCCATATATGAATCTTATTCTCCGGACTCTTTCGGAACTTGTCGTGATGTCTAGGATCCCATCCGAGACTCCGAATCATTGTTCGTTCACTCCATCATTTATCTCGAGCCCTAACTACATTGAACGTTAAGTGTGTGACCCTGTGGGTTAGAGAATATGTCATATTATTAGCGGGACCGGGATGTCCATATTAATTCCTACATATCCAACGAAGTACTTTACCGGTTAAACCACTATGTCTGGGATTCAATTAATCCATATACGATTCCTTTTGTCTCACGATATTTTACTTGTCCGAGAGTTAATCACTCATATCTCCATATCCGATTAATCTCGTTTCCGATAAGTTCTCTTTACTTGTTCCATAGGATAGAATCTCTTATGACTAGCTACTTAGTCATATGCTTGCAAGCGTTTGGATGCTATACTATCGAGGGGGCCCAGAGATATCTATCCAACGGTTGGACGAACAAATCACAGTCTTGATTCATGTGACCCAACATCCTACCATCGGAGATACCTGAAAGCCACCTTTATAATCACCCAGTTATGAAGTGACGTTTGATGTACACAAAGTATTCCTCCGGTAGGCGGGAGTAACATAATCTCATGGTCTAAGGAAACTATATTTGACATCTATAATATTGGGTCTGTCCATTATATCATCTCCTATGATATAACTCCGTTTATCAAGTGATTCAGAAATCCATGGTTAGGAAACGTCTAACCATCACTTGATCAAACAAACTATTTATGAGAGGCATACTAGGGACACATTGTCGTTTATATTCCACACATGTATTGGTTTCCGATTAATACAATTATAGCATGGAAAATTGATGACGTGGATCACATGTTCGCTCGGAGACCCAAGAGGAAGGTATGATGCAGCAAAGCAGCAGTTTCCCTTGATTACAAAACCAAGGTTATCGAACCAGTATCACTTGGAGAAGGCTTAGAAAGATGTCAACGGTGCTAGAAAAGAGGTGTTGCCGGCGTGCTGACGTGGACCTGCACACCATCACAAACAAACTTCTTTGCCCCAACGAAACAGAGAGGTTGCCAATTTGTCCGGCTTGCTAAACACAAAGAATTAAATGTATGGATGTAAAATATGATGAGAGTGAAATATGACCAGCGAGCAAATGATGATGAAAAGCTATGAAAATGATTGTAAACAATGTAGGAAAATAGGACCTGGATCCACAGTTCACTAGAGGTGTCTCTCCAAAAGATATACATGATGGGTAAACAAATTACAGCATGGCAATTGACAGAATTGTGGGCGCACAACAAGGCTATCATAAAACAATATTATTCACCGTTCATCTAATATGGGCATTCCCTCAAAATACATAATCCTCTTCCAACTGCATCTATGACTAATAATCCACCTTTCGCTATCCAGCATGTCACCCAAAAGTATTAAGTTGCAAGCAACAGATCATTGCAATAAGCAAAGTGCATAATGTAAGCAATGTAAATAACACAAGGAAATCACACAGCTGCTTTCTCTCTAGTGGCAACAGCATATCTCTTATCTTAATCGTTTCTGACAGCCCGAGCTCAGACAAGAGAGGCATGAACCCACTATCTAGTATAAATACTCCCTCATACAACACTAATAATTACTTGGCCAAAGCATCCACTAGCATCGGAGAGCATGCAAGATCATAGATAAAACACAACACAAAGATGAACAAAAGCAATGACTTCCACAATTCATCGGATCCATGCAAACACAATCATGTAGCAGTTACAGATAATATGATCTTGATCATGATAGGTAGCTCACAAGATCTAAACAATGGAGTACAAGGAGGAGAGACAACCATCTAGCTACTGCTATGGATCCGTAGTCCCGTGGTGGACTACTCACGCATCACTCCGGAGGGAGGCATGGTGGTGTAGATGCCTCCGGTGTCGATTCCCCTCTCCAGCAGGGTGCCGGGAAGAGCTGCAGAATCCTCCCGAACTATTGTTGGAGATGGCGGCGGCCTCGGACGTCTTCTGGAAAATATGATCTGGTTCTTAGGGTTTTTGCGTCGAGGGGGAATTTATAGGCGAAGAGGCGACGCGAGGAGGTGGGCCACCTGCCCAGGTGGGGTCCAGGCACGGCCTAGGGGGGGGGCGCGGCCAGGTGGCGTCTGGAGCCCCTGGGGCTCCCCTCCGGGCGTCCTTCGGGTTCCGTCTTTGTTTCATATTGGAAATAATTCCTGTAAAATATCAGCGCAATCCGAGAAACTTCCCAGAACAACTTTTTTGAAACAAAAAGACAGCAGAAAACAGGAACTAGCACTGGGCATCTTGTTAATAGGTTAGTTCTATAAATCATGCCAAAATGATATAAAAACATGTGGCACTGATATATATATATAATCGAGCATGGAACATAAAAAATTATAGATACGTCGGAGACGTATCAACAATAAACATTTATCATGAACATAAAAATCCAACAGCTCCTCGTACGTAGGACCGGCGCGACGACGCTCTCCTCGCTTGCCCCCATGGCGAAAGCTTGGTTCATGGCGGCAATCTCTGCCGCCGCCCTCTCCATCGCCTGCCTAGCGCGCCGCCCGTTCCGCTGCTCCGTGTCCAACCGCCGTCGGAGGCAGTCCAATTGACATTGGTCGTCTGTCAGCCCCTCCGGCCGCGGCATGGGTGGACGAGCCTTGCTCTGTCGGCGAATTTTGAGCGTCGAGCCCGGCGGCTTCGTCTGCGTTTATCCCGCCTCCTGCGCCTTCCCCTTCCCTTTGGGAACTTTGGATCCGCGCGATGCCATGGCTATGACGAGAGGTGTGTAGGAACTAGAGAGGCGGCGGGGCGAGGCGGGGGGAAATGAAATTGGGGGAGAGTAGAGTGGGGGCTTTCGAGGATTTCGTGTGTCAATGACAGCGGGCCCACCGTCAGTTTCGCGCGCTCAGTTTCGTCCGGCGCGCCCAAGCGGCTCCCACCGTAGAGGGCATGGGCTGGGTGTGCCGGACAAGATATTGGGCCTCTCCGGACGAAATCGGGCTATTGGCGCCGTGACTGGGCACCATATTTTGTCCGGCATGCCCAATAGAGTTATTGGCGGCCATATTGGCGCCCCGACTAGAGATGCTCTAATATGTGAGTGTATCCTCTTGTCATCGGGAAAAAATAGTTTTATATGTTAAAAAAATCCAAATAAAAATTTGGCGGGTATATCTCAACATTCTATATGCGCATGACAAGATTCGCGAAAAATCGATATTTTTTGTTTCATGTGTAAAAAAGACAAAAAAATGTCTCGCGAAAAGCTTTTCTCAGTATCAAAATTTGTCTTTTTATATACGACACAAAAAATGTCGATTTTCGGTGAAACGACTTCGTGAGGATATAAAATGTCAAGATACGCACGAAACTTTTTATATGAAACTCTGCTCAAAATAATGTCAGTTGAAAATTTTAGGAGGTCTCTACTAGGTCAACAACACGCAACAACCAAAACAAAAGAAACTCTGCTCAAAATAATGCCAAGTAAATTACTGGAGATGGAGAATAAGATGGACAAGGTTAAATTTTGCACATAAAGATGCAAGCAAAACAACAGTAGCCACCAAGCAACAAGAACAACCGACAAAACCAAGAAAACTAGGAGTAGGCAAAAAAAGAAAAAGAAAAAATATTATCCAAACCACTACAACATAGTCAAGCTATACCGGTCAAAGAAGTTTCAACTGCCAAACAACTAGTACAACCAAGTCAAGTTATAGCATCAAGTGAAATTTCAACTGCCAAGCAACTACTATCTCCATTCCTAAATATATGAAGTTTTAGGTTTTTTCAGATTCTGATGTATCTAGACGCGTTTTAGTATATAAATTCGCTCATTTTAGTCAGTATCTAGTCTATATTAAAATAGCTAAACCATCTTATAATTTGGAATTGAGGGAGTACAACCAAAGTCAAGCTACAACACTAAAAACAGTTCAACTGCCAACCAACTACAACCAAGTCAAGCTACAATAGCAAGTAAATTTTCAACTGCCAAGGTACAAGGATCAAGTCAAGCTACAACAACAAAAGTAGTTTCAGCTACCAAGGTATAAGGATAAAGTCAAACTGGAGACGTGAGCAAAAAAGGAAGAAGGAAATTGATGAAGCGGCGATGAAGAAGCCTACACGGTAGGATAGCAGAAGACAACTTACAAGAAGAAAATAGCATATGAAGTAGTGTTCAAAATAAATAAAGACGGTGAAAGCTGCAGATATGAACGAAGTTGAAATGCTCATGACTCTATAGAATAAAGCAAAACATATGTTATCAATAGAGGCATGAAAGTGACCATACATTGACATAACAGTTTGATCATTGCATCAACGGGCACAGTAAAAAATGCTGATGAACTTGTTGATTATGTGGAGCTCCTTATTAACATAGTATGAGAAACACAATGAAATTAGCGTGTTAACAAGGGAGGCTAACTAATCTGGCAGCTGCTCAAGCAAAGTGCCCTACAAACTTTAAGGGGCACTTTCACATAATGCCCCCCATAACTTATTAGGGCAATTCTCCAAAGTGACCTGGAACGTTTTTGGAGGTACTTCTCCGAAGTGTCAATTGTTTTTAACAATACTTCTAAAAAGACCTCCAAAGTGTTAACTATGAGGACATTTTAAAAAACGTACGTCTAAAACTTTTGGAGACACTAGTATATTGGACTTTTTTTAATGTGCCTTAGTAAGTTTTAGGGGCACTTCTTTGACATTTATGGACACCGCAAAGCTCCCTTGCATGGTTGCGATGAAATAAAAATACTATCATGATGAGGGCGCTTCCCTGAAGGGTAGAACCCCGGCCTCCGCAAATTTATGCTTTCTATTTTAGATCACTTGGTGGTTTATAATCGCACACACAAATATTTACTGTACATGTCAAAGCCAATCCAGGGGCCAACACATAGCTAATCAGTGTTCACAATCAACCTTGTTAGGCTTCATCGGGTTATATTTTGTCGTTTAGTTAAACGTTTTCTTACTTCTCATGGAGTTTTTTCGCAGCTGATCATCAAGGATTATGATACATCATAGTTCGGCCGGCAGATGAGTTTTTTAGTACACGACTCCACCGCTGCCTAACTAGCTAGCTAGGATTATGATATGCATGTCGACTGAACCGTGAAAACAGCAAAGCACGGCCTAAACTCTGCACTACTGCATTCCTTGGAAATGGCGGGAGTTAATGCATGTCTCGCCATGCGCCGACCGCAAACCCAAACAAATATCGGAACTGCTCTGCATACGATCTTTTGCGTACTAAACCCATCCGACACTCTGATCCTCTGATACACGTTGATGTAGCAATTTAATCCAAGGGTGATAGGCCACCATCGGACAAAGTTCGGACAGAATTCGTCGTACATGTAGCAGTGCTCAACAAATATCCGCCGCGCGCGGGCGAGCAGTTGGCTGGCCGGTTAAGGGTTCTTTGGATTACAGGATTTTTAAAACCTAGTAATAGTAAAAACAGAGAATAGAGATTGACATGCATTTTGATTTCTACCGGATTTCAAAACACTGAAAATTTTTAAGAGCTCCCTTTAGACGGTGCTCAGGAAATAAGCACAGAAATTTTGTAAGAATGAAAAGAGAGAGTAGAGAGATAGAGTGTAAGTGTATTGGAATTTTCAAAGAGAAAAAAAGAGGTTTGAGCTAATATTGAGATTCCTATAAAATAGAGGGCATATAGGAATGGATTCCTTAGATATTGGAAGTGCTTAATCTTATGATCTAAAGGGATTCTATAGAAAAATTTTCTATGGATTGGTATCCTCTAAAATTCCTTAAATTCAAAGAGCCCTACCTGCCGGCGAGGCGAAATTTTCTTTCCGTTGTCCGTCGGTACAAGCTAGGAACCGCGGACGAAGCTCACTCATTTTTTTTCTTCAGAATTTCAAAGCTCACTTAAATACCTGACGTGATAAAACGTCAGGTTCAACGGATGAACACGGGCGACGACGATGCAGCAAGCAGAAACGCACAACATGCATGTCAGGATTAAGGATGGCAATTTTACCCATGGGTACGGGTACCCCACGGATACCGTACCCGTATGGGGAGGGTATGGACACATTTTATACCCATGAGTAGTACCCATACCCTACCCGCCAAGTCGCGGGTAGTGCATGGGTATATCCCTGTATCCGTGGGTATACCCATATCCTACCCGTTTATACTGACATATGGACTCTACTCGGTTAACTTACTAGATATGACCATGAAATTATGATTTCGGAAGTTAGATAAGTGTTATGTATTCATATACCTATTATCGAGTTGAGATCATTATTTTTTTATCGAATGTGCTACCAACGAATGTGAAACTGTGAACAATTTGTGTACTATTTAATCTACCCAACAGGTACCCAATGGATACGGGTACCCGTCGGTATGGGTATGGGTATAATTTCATCCCCACGGGTAAGGGTATGGGTAGAATTTTATACCCATGAACAATATGGGTATGGTATGGTGTTGCTCTACCCTACCCATACCCTACCCATTGCCATCCTTAGTCAGGATAGAGTGTAGCTATAGTTTAGTAACAATTGAGCTAATAGCTAGAGAGAATCCAGGATTAGTTTTTCAGCTTAAGCTAGGGGATTAATGTAATGCCCCGGGGTTTTTACCCAAATTAGAAATTGCCTGTTATTTCTTTTTTTGCATTATCATGACATCAGCATCATCGCATCGCATATTTTGGCAACAAAAATTATTTTTATTAAACCCTATTTTATTTTTCTAAATTTATCAGAAAG
This sequence comes from Puccinellia tenuiflora, assembly GCA_012064385.1. Lineage (NCBI taxonomy): Eukaryota > Viridiplantae > Streptophyta > Magnoliopsida > Poales > Poaceae > Puccinellia > Puccinellia tenuiflora. The sequence goes on from QRDG01001528.1 coordinate 224,741, forward strand.
ATTTTTATCGAGACGGTCGTCTCCGTTTTCGAAAATTAATTGCCAAATCATTTTGCAAAAAAGAAAATAAAATTTGAGCGAGCGAGAGAGTAGCCAAATCCCGGCCCAAGCCCACCTAAGCTCCAAACCCTAGGGTTTCCCCTGGTTGTTTTCCTTTCCCACCCCTGCCTTTTTGCAGCCACCCTCCCCATCTTCTTCTGTTTTGCGAAACTGCCCTCCCACCTCTTCTTTTTCCCTTTTTCCCCTGCCTTTCTTTTTCTTCCTTTCTTTTCTTTTTCTTTCTCTTTTTCTTTTCCCTCCATCTCTTTTCTCTCTCCCTCTCCATCCGCATCCCCAACCTCCCGCAGACCCGCACCCGACCTTCTCCTCCTCCACCCAGCTCGAGCTCCCTTCCTCCGCCCTCTCCTCACCCTCTCCCGTGCCGGCTCGTCCACTCCTCCCCGCGCGCGGCACCCGCCTCCTCCCTGGCCGCCCCGGCCTGTGCTTCCCCGCGAGCTCCGGCTCGGCCTCTCCTGCAGCGGCTCCACGCCGCCCCAATGACACGCCCCTCGCCCGGCCGGCCGCTCCTCCCTCTCCCGGTGCCTCCCTCGGCCTCCTTCCCCGTCCTCTGCCGGCGCCACCTCTGCTCCGCCATAGCCCGAGCCACCCTCTCCTCCTCCGGCCGCCGGACGCGCCCGAACCAGGCCGCCCCACGTTCGTGCTCTCCGTCCCCGATCCGTGTGGTGTCCGTGTTGCTGTTTGTGCCGTTTTCCCCCGCCTCCGTGTCCTTCGTGATCTGCCCCAACGGCCTCTGTGCGGCTCCCCTCCGTGTGCATCTCCTACGACCGCAAGGTGCTCGAGGAAATGCCCGCAGGGAACCCGGTATCCGTTTCCGCCTCCGTGTCGTGTACGTCTCCGTTCCCGACGCCTCCGTGCATGATTCCAGATGTCTACTCCCGACGGGAAAGTTTCCCGTTTCCGTTTCCCCGATGCGCGTTCCCGTCGTGTTTCCCGTTTCCCGTCGTGAAGACCGAGTACGACGACCACCGTGAAGCCGATCCCCGACGCCAAGTTCTCCGCTCCCGTCGTGAAGCCGACGAACCCGAAGACGGATATGACAAGAGCTTCGTGGACCGACAAGTTCTCCGTGCCCCTCGAACCCCGACGTCACCGTGAACCCCGTTGACCCCGAAGCCCGGAACGCCAAGGTCCGCCACGACGACGACCCGAGTACGACTACCTCCACGACGTCGACTACCTCGACTACTTCGACTCTGGACGGAACAACTACTTTGACTACGATCCGAAGACGACGGTTCCGAATCCGAAGTTCCTCGTTTCCGATGTGTGACCCCAACCCTAACCCTATACCATATATATCCGTATCTTCTAAAATCATGCATCATTAATCAACATCGCACCTTTATACTTTTAGTCGAATTAAATCAACTAATTATGGGATTTGTCCGGTGCATCTATATTGTGCACTGACCGTCCGACCCCATTTAAAATGTTTGCCATGTGTTAGGAATAGAATTGGAACACAATTAATTTGTCATGCATCATGTCATCAACATGCCGCATCTTTTGTCGTAGTAGTAAGATGTATCTTTTCCGTTGTCCAGTGTTTGTTGCTTCTTCACGGGAATAGGACGTTGAGTTGATGTGAGCAACGACAAGTTCTGCTAGCTCTACCGAATTGCAGGCAAGTGATACTCACTTGCTATCTTTGCTCGTTTTCTGTCTCTTACACCTCCTATCTTTTGTTCCTTGCTAGCCTTATATTGCGATGCTTGTGTCTCGATCCTATTTGCATGTTTACCTTGCAGCCATGATATGCCCCACCCCCACATCCTATAACCATGTTGCTTGTTTACCTTGTTGGCCCTGCGAGTCGTAGTGCATGCTTACGTTTGTTTTGCTCGAGTCTTGTTCTAGTGTCATGCTTCAATTTGATAGTTGGGTTAAATTCAAATGTTAATCTATAATGTTTGGCGATGGGAATAATTAATAAAGATAAGGCATCGGCGGAAGGCCAATCGTGGTGATTTGATCTGCTAGTGTCGCCTAGGACCCGAGTTCTTGTCCTCTGATCCAAGACTGAGCGCACTACCCACATGTGGGAGGAAATGGGACTCCCCTCGAACTAGTACCGGATATGCAGCCTTGTCCAGGGCGCCACAAGTAGTTCGGGTGTTTCAATTTGCGCGACGCTTTATTTATTTGTGATGCAGGTACGGATGGGACGCCTCCGGGACTTATACGTGATGGTTACTTACGGTAGGGCTTGCGGTATGATGCGAAGTGACCAGCTCATGGTAGTCTGTGTCACCTAGCCATAGGCGCAAACGATTAGGTCCACCTCGGAGCTTCGGCCGGACTTTCAAGGTGGGCAAGACCTAGCTAGGTGGTTCCCTGGACTTGTGTGGTAGTGAAGGAAAGTGTAGCGTCGGATACCCTGCCAGCATACCCCGGAAGTGTGCTAATTGCATGGCAACAAGGGTTGAAGTGCGTGTGGTTACATTTGTGCACCCCTGCAGGGTTAAATCTTTTCGAAAAGCCGTGTCCGCGGTTATGGACGACTTGGTGAAATGTGCTGGCTAACAAGATCATAGACAACTTACACCTAATGATTATAACTTGATTAGTAAGATAGAGCTACTTCAATAATAACCTATAAAATTGCCAACCGTGTGTGTGCCTTTGGGCTTGCTGCTCGTGGTTTAACCGGGCTGGTAAGGAATCGTCCGGGTTATGTTTGGTGGTAGTATAGTTGGTTTCCTATGCGCTCTCGTACCTCCTCTCTATTAGACGAAAGTTGTAGCGGGTCTCTATAAGTTGTTAGTGATGCTTGTCGCCGCCTCAATCGCTAACCCTCTTTCCCCGGAATTCCAGCTTTGATATCTTGTGAGTATTACTTGCCAGTACTTCTACTAGTACTGACCCCTTCGGGGCTGCTATTCCAATGCAGCCAACAGGTTTGAAGTCTGACGACGTTAGCTTGGGAATCCCTCCAGCTAGGCTTGGCCTGGGCAGGGTTATGGTGCCTTTGCTTATTTTCAGGACTCTTAGTCCAATTTGTATCTTGTCCGTAGTCGGACGCTACCCGCTTCCGTTGTTATTTGGATCCTTGTATCGTATCTTTTGTATTCTTGACTCTGTGAGTCGTTGTTGTATATATGTTCTTTTGTGGGTTCCATCGAGAACTGTTGTAATGTTATCACAATTCCACCCGCATAACGTGTGTGTTGCGACGTGCATGTTATGCCTGGTGGGCGTCCTTTAGGATCGTTATTATGCGGATTTGGCTGGAACGCTCAAATCTGCATAGTACCGATCCGGGGGGCGTTACAATTAAGAACATCGGATTAGGTATTGTTGAATATATAGGCAATTTAACATATGATTCAATCCACGAAAAGGGAAAACAAATCATGACTGGAACAATAAGTAACAAGCTAATCATGTAATCTACTAATATAGTAGACATAGAGATCAAATCTACAGCGAGTACTACGAATAGAAACTGTAATAAGATCTGAAAAAGAAAGGACAAAATCACGTACATCGCAGCGGGAGTGGAACCGCTTCCATCCCCGTTGTCGCCCATGTTGTTGCCGATGTCGGGGAAGAAGTCGTCGTTGGGGAAGTAGTCGCAGCCAGTAGTCGCGCGAGTACGCTCCCCAAAAACCTGATCACGCCTCTCCCGTACAGGATCATGAGAGGCGGGGTTCCGGAGGCCTACTGTCCCGCCTAGCGGTGTACGCCGGAAGACGGGATGGATAAGACTTGGAAAACGGTGGCGCAAAGTTCTGGAACTGGAACGACGAGAGACCATATGTTTCGCACAGGCGGCTAGGGTTAGCTCAGCCTATATATGTAGTGTGAGTCGGGTAGGACGTGGGCGCAGCCCCACGTTCGAGTCGGTAACAACCCCACGATCCAAAAGAATCGGAAACGACTGAGTGATTAACGCGTCCGTTAATTACTAATTAATTGACTCATTAATTTTCCCGAACAACAAAAAGATAGCCATCGGCTCGGCTCATTCCCGCAACCCGCAGCGCGTTGTGACGAGGCGAGGCGTGGCGAGGCGGGCGGCGGAGGAGGAGCGCGTGTGGCATTCTCTTATTCTCACTCTTTTCTATGCTTACACAAGTGCTAGTAGAGCTCACCTTATAAGCTGGTGCAACTCTCATCCAACTAGCAGTATGGGACTAAACTTTAGTCCCACCACTTGCATGCATGAATGGGCCATGAGAATTTCAGAATTTATTAGGCTATTGGGCCAATGGCCCCTACTAGTAAATTCCAACAATCCCCCACAAAGTCTCATTGGCTCATGTCATCATTTAAGTTCCAAAAAATTGTTTATATACCGATGCTTAGTGGAGACTGTTAAGTTGAACTTCCACTTAAAACATTATGCTACGCTAGTTCACAACTTGATAGTGGACTATGCCTTGAACTACAAGTTTTCTGCGATACTAGATTCACATAACGTCTAGACCGATACTAGGCTGCCGCAAGGCTTCCCCGCGGGTGGAGCTTATACGTCATACTCCAAAGCCTTTCATGAGCTTACTAGAGAGAACCCAACTCTCATAGACTGCGACGTTTAACAGTCAGACTCATATAGGTGTGTTCCTCAAAAGATGCTCTGTAGGACAGCATCTTCGCTTATAGAAGTAAGTCAATCGGAACACATTAAGATAAATATCAACCTGCCATACAGATCAGGAATATGAGAGTATTGCATCTGAGTGGGATAAATAATATTAAGGAATACTCTCCTCCCAGCTGACCAACAGCTTGTCTCCCACTTCTACTTCACGGGATCTCCGATCACATAGAGTAGGTTAGCACTGTGGACAACTCACAAAGTGGGTCTCAATCCCATTTCCTTAGATGCATTATCTATCACATTACGTGATAGACCCTTTGTGAAGGGATCTGCCAAATTTTTAGATGTTTGGATATAATCCAACGTAATAACTCCGGAGTTCTTTAATTTTCGGACAGATTTCAATCTCCTCTTCACATGTCTTGATGACTTCATATTATCCTTCGAACTGTTTATCTTAACAATCACAGTTTGATTATCACAGTTCATAAGGATGGCGGGTATTGGTTTTTCAACCACAGGTAAGTCCATCAAGATCTCACGAAGCCACTCTGCTTCAACAGTGGCTGTGTCTAGTGTTGTGAGTTCCGCTTCCATAGTTGACCTGGTTAAAATGGTTTGCTTGCAAGACTTCCAGGAAACAGCGTCACCACCAAGTGTAAAAACATAACCACTAGTGGCTTTAATCTCATCACCATCAGATATCCAATTTGAATCACTATAGCCTTCCAGTACCCTTGGATAACCGGAATAGTGAATTCCATAGCTCGCAGTGCCTTTTAAATAGCACATAACTCTCTCAAGCGCATGCCAATGATCATCTCCCGGATTTGAAACAAACCGGCTCAATTTTCTCACGGCTAAAGAGATGTCAGGCCTAGTGGCACTCGCCAAATACATAAGAGAGCCAATTATCTGAGAATATCTCAGTTGATCTCTAGCAATCCGTCGATTCTTTCGAAGCAACACACTAGGATCATATGGTGTTGGAGAAGGCTTGCAGTCGCTGTACCCAAAACGAATCAAGACCTTTTCCACATAGTGAGACTGAACCAGAGTAATCCCACCATCGTCACCTCTCAGCAGCTTGATGTTCAAGATAACATCAGCTACTCCTAGATCCTTCATCTCAAAACAACGAGATAAGAAATCTTTAACTTCCTTGATTAAATAAAGGTTTGTTCCAAATATTAGTATGTCATCGACATACAAACAAAGAATAACTCCCTCGCCCCCACAATGGCGATAGTACACACATTTGTCACCTTTGTTTACAATGAAGCCTGCAGCAGTCAAAGTCCTTTCAAACTTTTCATGCCATTGCTTAGGAGCTTGCTTAAGGCCATATAAAGATTTTAATAACTTGCACACCTTGCCTTCTTGACCAGGTACTACGAAACCATCTGGCTGATCCATGTAAATTTCCTCATCTAACTCTCCATTAAGGAAAGCCGTCTTAACATCCATTTGATGAACGAGAAGACCATGTGAGGTAGCCAATGAAAGTAGCACTCGAATAGTGGTCAACCTGGCCACAGGTGAGTAAGTGTCAAAGAAGTCTTCACCTTCTTTCTGGGCATAACCCTTGGCCAAAAGCCTTGCCTTATACTTTTCAATTGTACCATCGGGCCTAAGCTTTTTCTTAAACACCCACTTACATCCTACAGGTTTGCACCCATAAGGACGATCAGTGATTTCCCAAGTACCATTAGCTAAAATGGAATCCATCTCGCAACGGACGGCTTCCTTCCAGTAGTCAGCATCAAGAGATGCATAAGCTTCTGAAATGGTGTTGGGTGTGTCATCCACGAGGTACACAATGAAATCATCACCAAAGGACTTTGCAATCCTCTATCTCTTGCTCCTAACAGGAGCTTCATTGTCATCCTCCACTGGATTCTCAACGTGTTCTATCGAAATGGTGGATTCAGGAATTGCAATTAAATCCTGACTCGATGAAAAAGGTATCTCCTGATTAGATGAGCCAGACATATCCTTCATAGGAAATATGTTCTCAAAGAAAGTCGCATCATTCGACTCCATAATTGTACCAACATGCATGTCGAATACCTCAGATTTTATTATCAAAAATCTATAACCAATGCTATGAAAAGCATAACCAAGAAGAACACAATCTATGGTTTTTGGTCCAATATTTCGCTTCTTGGGAATTGGAATATTGACTTTAGCCAAACAACCCCAAGTACGTAGGTAAGAGAGTTTCAATCTTTTCCTTTCCCATTCCTCAAATGGAGTAATGGTTCTATTCTTTGTGGGAACTCGGTTTAGGACATGACACGCAGTCATTAGCGCCTCCCCCCACCATACCTTTGAAAGACCCGATGTATCTAACATGGCGTTAACCAAATCAGTTAGAGTACGGTTCTTTCTTTCGGCCACCCCATTTGACTGAGGTGAATAGGGAGGCGTCCTCTCATGGATTATACCATGTTTCGCACAGAAAGAATCAAATTCATTGGAAAAATACTCTCCACCACGATCAGACCTAAGCCTCTTAATCTTTCGATCAAGTTGGTTCTCTGCTTCAGCCTTATAGATCTTGAAATAATTTAAAGCTTCATCTTTTGATTTCAGAAGATACACATTAACAATATCGAGTGGAGTCATTGATCAGTGTCATCAAATATTTCTTTCCACCTTTAGTCAACATGCCATTCATCTCACAAAGATCAGAATGTATAAGCTCCAGTGGTGCCAAGTCTCTTGCCTCCGCAGCCTTATGGGAGTTGCGAGGTTGTTTAGCTTTTGACACTTGGAATCTTTAACAGTGGTGAATTTCGGAATTAAACTCATATTGGCTAATCGCGTCATGCAACCAAAGTTAATATGACAAAGTCGTGAATGCCAAATATTAGATTCATTATCATGGAAAACATGATTAATAACTTTAGTGAAAATGTCTGACAAAGATAGGCGGAACAAGCCTCCGCACTCATAGCCTTTTCCAATAAATTGTCCATACTTAGAAATTACAACTTTATTGGATTCAAATACCAACTTAAAACCATCTCGACATAATAGCGAACCGCTGACGAGATTCTTATTGATGGATGGGACATGATGTACGTTCTTCAAGCGCACGATTTTCCCTGAAGTAAACTTCAGATTGACCGTACCAACACCGCGTACAAAAGCATGTGACCTGTTCCCCATCAGCACGGGGGATGTCCCTGTGACCTGATAAGAAGAAAACATGGAAGCATCAGCGCAAACATGTACATTGGCACCAGTGTCAATCAACCATTCAGGAGAATGACATACTGAAAAATGGTGGGAATTATACCGTACCCATTATCAGTATCGGCCATGACAATATTAGCGGTCTTGCCGCTCTTCTCAAGTTCGTGCTGCTCTTGCCGTTTAGGGCATCTAGGAGCCCAATGATTTGGATCACCACAAATGTGGCAGGATCCCTTCTTCTTCCTAAACTTGGTAGAATGAGACGGCTTGTTCTTCATGTCAAACTTGCCTTTGCTATCAGATTTGTTCTTATTAGTTTTGAACTTGCTGGGCTGCTGGTAATTCTTCTTCTGTACCACATGGGTACTAGAACCATCCTCGGCAACTCGATCTCGTGTGTCCTTTGCTCTCGCCTTCTCTTCCACGTCAAGAGAACTAATGAGATCCGAAACGTAAAACTCTTGTCTCTTGTGTTTTAGAGAAGTAGCAAAGTTACTCCATGAAGATGGGAGCTTAGCAATAATGCCACCGGCAACAAACTTGTCCGGCAACACACACTTAAAGTGCTCAAGTTCCTTAGCGAGTGACTGAATCTCATGAGCTTGTTGAACAACAGTACGCTCTTCAGTCATCTTGTAGTCATAGAATTGCTCCATGACATACAACTCGCTGCCAGCGTCCGAGGCCCCAAATTTGGCCTCGAGCGCAGCCCACATGTCCTTGCAAGTGGCAAACGACATATACGAGTCCACAATGGAATCGTAAAGAACACTGAGAAGGGCACCCTTGAATAGGGTATCAAGCTTATCAAAGGCCTCCTGCTGTGCAGGGAAAAGATCGCCTTCAGGCTTGCCTTTTGTGGCGTCAAAGCAGTTCATGTTTTGGAACCAGTATACTACTCTCATGCGCCACCTTTTATAGGTCACCCCTTTAAAGGGAAATGAATTCATAGACGCGAGAAAACCAGTTGGAGCAAATTGCATATAATCAGGTTTTTGGATTGTTGAATATATAAGCAATTTAACATATGATTTAATCCACGAAAAGGGAAAACAAATCATGACTGGAACAACAAGTAACAAGCTAATCATGTAATCTACTAATATAGTAGACATAGAGATCAAATCTACAGCGAGTACTACGAATAGAAACTGTAATAAGATCTGAAAAAGAAAGGACAAAATCACGTACATCGCAGCGGGAGTGGAACCGCTTCTGACGTGGGGTTACCACGCCAAATCCCTCGGATGACATCCTTGGGTTGAGAGAACGAGAGAAGAAGATGATGGTACTGGTGGATTCGTTGGCTGACAAGCGGGATTTACCCAGGTTTACCCCCCCGAAGGTAAAAGCCCTACGTCCTGCTTGTCTGGAATTGATGATGGAGCTTATAGATCGATTACAATGGCGAGATCGTGAGATGCGATCTCGCTAGGGTTTCTGGCGGTGAGTCTGAGCGTACCCTAGGTCGGCGTCCCTCCCAGTCCTTAAATAGTGGGACTGGGTCTCGGGTCCTATACCGACTAGATTTACATCTGGGCCTACCGACCTAATATTTCTAGCCTTTCCTTCGGGGCCTCCTTCCTGGGCCTGATGACAGATGGGTTTTTTATTCTCTTCCGCACCAGGGTAGTCCATGGTGGCACACCCGAAAGGTGTACCCAAATTAGTAGCCCCCGAGAACCTAGTAGACTTGGCGAGTCTGGTAGGGGCTCCTCCGCATTGTCTCGTCCTGGTACGTGCCATTCCCTTAGTGATTTATTCGTGCCCGTGTTCCAGGACGCTTAGTGGCGGATATCGCATAATAAGCCTGGTGCTCTCGACGGATCGGGACCAGTTAAGTGCTCTTGGGCACAAACGTTATTGGCGTACATCAAACTCGAGTCCCCAGGCTCGAGCTTGGAGGCTAGTCCCATCGACTCCAGCCGCTCGGGATCTTACGGAGTCGAATTCGGCCTGAAAGGGTACCCAACGTGTCCGTCAGGATTTTTTTCGCACCTGCTGGTGCGGCATATCTGTCAAGCTACCACGGCTGCTGCCAGTGGGCCTGGCCCTACACGACGGATCAGTGGGTCTTATCTTTGCACTTCAGAGTGCAACATCCGAGGGTCAGCTGTATTTGATTCATCTCGGGTATTTTGCTCGGGTTAGACCAAAGTCAATAACCTATCGAGTGTCACGTAGTCGTGCTTTCATCAAGTGCTCCGTGGTGCTCCTGAGGGGAGTATTCCCAAAATTATGCTTAATTATTTATAACTAGGGATAATCTCAACCCGTTTATTCTGCCGTAAATCTTGTGATTTTTCTCGCTCCCGATGGGAGTGGACGGATGCAAGTCTGTTTAGTATGTCAGGAGGCCGTCGACATTTTGCCAAATGGGAGCCGATACTTTGTCGACTAAGAGTCGATACTTTGTCGAGTAACACTGTACCGAAGGCAGTCTGCAACTCATGCATCATGAATGACGTCACGCGCGTGCGTTGCGCTGCCAAGGCGCTCTGCCGTTTGGCCTGCCAGAGTTGACAGTATGAAACGTCACGTCGGTTTGACCAGCAGGCGCGAAAATTTCGCCACGCCATGATGATGGCCTCCTCGTTTCACGTGCGTAGTGGGCGACGCGGCCGGTGACGGTTGCCCTCCACGCGCTCCACGTGTAGGGTTGGATGTGCTCCGTTATACTCGGTGAATGTTGGACGGCGCAGATCGCGCGGTCCGATGAATAAATGAGGGCGCCCCGGCGGTGAAAAAGGTACAATCCCCATTCTCACCTTCGGAGTTCTCCTTCTCCTCTTGCGCCCTGCTTCTCCGCTCGTAGCCACCAAACCGCGCATCTCCATCTCCGTCATGAAGAAGACCACCGGAAAGAAGAAGTCCGCCAGCGCCGCCGTCGCCGCCGCCGGTACGGCCGGCGGGCTGAAGAAGGTTCATGGCGACTGGCTGAGGTCGTCCGTGGACGAGTGCCAGCTGGAAGTGCTGCGTCGCGACGGCCTCCTGCCGCCGTTGGAGAAGATGGCGACACGGGCGCCCGGCGACGAGGTGGCCCCTCGTCCCCGCGACGGCGAGCGCGTCTACTTCATCGATTTTCTGAACAGGGGATTCGCCTTCCCTGTTCACGAGTTCGTCCGTGGGCTGATGTATGCATACGGCGTCCAGCTCCACGACTTCATGCCAAACTCCATCCTCCACATCAGCTGCTTCATCGTCCTGTGCGAGTGCTTCCTCGTCATTCACCCACACTGGGGGCTGTGGCAGCGGATCTTCAATGTGAAGCGCAACGCCGGCGCTCACAGAGTTTACCCCGTCGGGGGTTTCGGCATCCAGTCCTGCGGGGACATCGAGTACTTCAATCTAAAGCTGCTCGAGTCCGCGCAGAACTGGAGGAAAAAATGGTTCTACGTTGACGACGTCCACCAGCCCGGGCAAAAGTACGGGGTTCACCCGTTCCGTGCTGGCGTGACCGTGACGAAGAGGAAATCTTGGATGCACTGCCCCAACGCCCGAGAGACCAAGGAGTCTGAACCCCTCTTGTCTCGGGTGCCGGATCTGCTGAAGACCGCCGGCAGGGAGGTAAGTGGCGTTCACCTCATCGCCACTTTCATCAGAAGGCGGGTGCACCCAATTCAAGCTCGGGCGCACCCATTGTTCGAGTTTGCCGGAGCCGCCGACGTGACGCGCACGTCCGCGGAAGAGTTGTCCACGGGCGAGGTCGAATCTCGCGTTTGCGCGCTGACCGTGCTCAAGGTCGGCGAGGCGAACATCCTTGAATCGCCCGTGATGCCTTTCAGCCTCGAGAACCCTGTTCCGGAGGTATGTGCTTTGTTCTTGTGTATCTTTTATCTGCTGGATGTTCTTGCCGATGTTTTGATTTCTGAGAAAGACGCCTTGTTTTTAGGGTTTATTACTCCTGTGCCCCCCATTCCTTAGTTGTGCTCAGTTTTCCCCAGGTTTTAACATTTTGCTCACTTTTCCCCATTCCCTTAGCTGAAACTCTCACGAATGCCCAAAGCAGACATTTGCCCTCGTCTGCCGTCGGGTCAATGCATTGACCGTTAACCGCTGACGAGTGGGGCCGTGGAGGGCTGGTTCCTCTTTTGACCATGCGTGCTGACGAGTGGGGCCTCAAGGGAGAGACGTCTGATAGCTTGTCTGAACCTGAAACTCACTGTAACCTGAAGAAATCGAGACACCAGGCGCCACCCTTTCCCCTCCGCCACCGCCGTCGTGCCGCCTCCGGCGCCATCGTTCCCTCCACCCTCTAAACCTATTCCATTTGCCGGCGACGCCGCGTCTCCTCCACATCTAACCCATCTCCCCATCTCGGATTACGAAGCGATGCCGACGGAGGACGTCACTCGGCCCATCGACCGTGGAGAAGATTGGGTCGAATCCAATGGCGATAATTCATGGATTCCAGATGGGTAAGCATCGTATACCCCCGAATTGATTATCATACTCGTAAATTAGGCTGTATTTGACGAATCCTTGCTCGAATCGTTTCAATTTTGCTGAATTTGTTTCCGGACTAACTACATCGTTTATTTGAATCGGATAGGATTGATCCTGCGCAGGCTTTTCGGCTGGCTGTTAGGATGGAAACTAGTGAGCTGCGTGGTACAAAATCGCATCTGCTAGGTGTATTTTACTATCCAAAGGTGGTAGAAACGAGCATTTGTTTCAATGCTTTTTGGGAAGCTCTCTGTTCTCAGTATCCTTGGAGCAATGTTGATGCTGTTGAACTGCAATATTTCAACAGTAGCGAGCAAAGATTTCTCCCACTAACTTGCGACGAGAATTTGAGATTGCTATTTACGTTGAATGCTGATAGCCGATTCGGTAAAATTCGTATGGATGTGCTTCAGCCATGCAAAGCGCGGGTGAAGGGGAAGAGTGTTCAGGCATCGTCTGTATCTGCTAATAGTCAGCGGCCCGGCACTCCTTGTAGGTCGATGCCAAGTAAAGCCAGTGGTTCTGAAAGCCACAACATGTCTGCTGCCGATTGTGCTGCTTCTCCTGTCCCTTCTGCAGTCGCAGTTGAAGAAGTTGCAGAGCCTGACGAGGAAGTGCCTCGACTTGATGATGAAGATGAGTTGATGTACCCAGAACTGGTAGATACAGCTAGTCAACAAGCAATGGAGGATGAATATCCGGAGCAGCCCATCAGCCGTGCTAGGTTTGATGACACTGACGATGAAGAGAAGGAGGAGAACATGGACAGCTTAATTTTAGATGAATATGATGGTGAGGACATGCCAACAATTGAGTGGAACAGGGAAGATCCTCAGCTTACTGAAGGCACCATATTCCAGTCGATGGTGGATTGTCGTAATGCAGTGACTACATGGTGCATTCTGAAGGAAAATACCTACAAGATTGAGAGGAGTGAGCCAACTAGGTTCACTGTTTATTGCCCATATGATAGGTGCAGGTGGAGGTTGCATGCATCCCGTATGCACAAGAGCAAATTGATTCAGGTATTACTCTTGTGTATTTTAGTTTATTGATTCATTCTGTTTGCAGATCATTGTGTAATGTTTCTTAATTACAATTGACATCATCTTTTTTATTTTGTTTCAGATAAAGAAAAACCAACACAAGCACACTTTTCCACCTGGAGGGGGAGGGGGGAGTCCAAAGCCAAGCTTGCAAAAACTAGGTGGGTAGCAGATGCAATATTGGATTGGCTGAGAGAAAATCCCGAACTTGGTCCAACAGCACTCCATGGGAAGCTTTTTGAGAAGTACAAGATTAAAATTCCTACATGAGGATTTTCAAAGCTAGGGAAATGGCTCTTGATAGGATTAATGGTCAATGGAATGAGAGTTTTCAGGTGCTTTACACATTCAAAGATGAAGTGGAGAGGGCTAGTCCAGGGAGTGTTGTAGAGATTGACAAGCATACAGTTGAATACAAAATAAAAGGGAAGTCATTTCAGAAGGAGTGCTTTAGGAGGGCTTTTGTTTGTTTCAAGGCTTGCTAGAAAGGGTTTCTTGATGGCTGCAGGCCCTATTTGGCTGTAGATGCTACCCATTTGACTGGAAGATGGAGAGGACAGCTAGTAGCTGCTTCTGCAGTTGATGGACACAACTGGCTATTCCCAGTTGCATTTGGTGTGTTGGAGGTAGAGTCTAAAGAAAGCTGGGTCTGGTTTCTACAGCAGCTGCGCAACATTATAGGCACAGCCCTAGGTTTAGCTATACATACAGATGCTTGCAAGGGTTTAGAGAGTGCAGCAGAAATTGTATTCCCTGGAGTGGAGCATAGGGAATGTATGCGACACCTAGCGTAGAATTTTAAAAAGAAGTTCAAAGGTAAAATTTATGATGAGAACTTATGGCCAGCATCATACACATGCAGTGAAAGGAAGCATGACCACCATTTGAGAGTGTTGTATGCTCACAATCCTTCGGTGAAGGAGTACATGGATGCACATCATGGAAAGGTGTGGTCAAGAAGCAAATTCAACGAAATCTGCAAAGTAGACTATGTGACCAATAACCTTGCAGAATGCTTCAATGCTAAGTTCAAGTCAGTGAAAGGTTATTTGTTGTGGCAAGCATTTGACAAGATGATGCAGATGATCATGATAAAGATGGCTCTTCGGAAAAGAATAGCAGAGACACAATATGTTGGCCATCTTATGCTCCCATCACTAATTAAGGCATTGCATCTCAAGGCAAGAGGACTGGAGATGAAATGCATTCGATCAGCGACATACAAGGCTGAGGTAACATATACTGATAGTAAAAATAGGGTATGGAGGTATCCAGTGAACCTAGAAACTAGGGAATGCAGTTGTAGGCAATGGCAGATCCGTGGGAGGCCATGCATACATGCCCTACATCTGATGGATGTTATCGGGGGTGCAGATGGTGAAGTTGATCAGTATTGCTGTGATTATTTCTCTGTTGCCAAATTTAGGGCTACTTATGCTGATAATGTGCCTGCACTCTTGGGAAAAGACCAATGGAACATAGTAGATCCAGGGTTCAAACTCCACTCTCCTGTACTGACTAGACCACCAGGAAGACCGAGGAAGAACAGGATAAGAGCAGGTGAAGAGGGTCGAGTTAAAAAACAACGTAAGTGCAAAAAATGTGGAAAACCAGGGCACATTGCTAGGAAATGTACCAATCCAGTGGATGCATCGTTTGGAGAAGAGGAACAATGGACAGCAGAAAATGCAGAGGAGAATGCAGCAGCAATGGAGATTGAAGTTGCAGAGGAGAATGCAGCAGCTATGGAGATTGAAAATGCAGAGGAGATTCAAACAAATGCAGCACTACCTGTACCTTGGTATGTGTGCATTACATTTTTTATATGCATTAGTTACCTTTTTTACATATGGTTTATAATCTTATTTCTCAGCTCTAGGTTAAGTAGAGGCAGAGGGAAGAAAAGGCCTAGGGAGGAAGAAATCCAAGAACCCACAGAGGACCGTGAACTGGTGAGTGGAGAGGAAGAGGAATTTGAATCCATGGCTCTTGATGAAGAGGAGGGGTGATGTAGGGTGTTGCCCGATCTTCACGGATTTGAGGCGGGGAAGAGGATGAACACGAAGAACACGGAGGTGGAAACGAAGAACACGAGGGGAAAAATGGCAAATCGTGGGGATAACTCGCGAAGCCTACAAGGGAGAATCACCCGGCAACAAACCCCCAACGGAGCAGCCTCCGGATCCCAAAACCCAAGTCAACAACACGCTTAATGAAACCGATTTCTCTTACCGGCCGGTCCACCGATCCAATAGAATCACCGCAGTGAAAGATTGGTTTGCACTACTAGAGACACCTAAGTGAAAGAGTAGCTACAACAAGAGATTCATCATCCTCCTCGGAGGAACCCATCACGGGAAGGAGCAACGCTCAACTCTAGTTCATTCTTCTCTACCTCAAATGGAAAAGGGGGAAAGCTATTTATAGTCTTAGTACAAAAGGGGGTGAAAGGTGGGGGTCCGGCCTGGTGGCCGGCCTGGGCCGGCCTGGAGGCCGGCGGCGTCTGGAAGGGGCCCGGCCTGGTGGCCGGCCTGGGCCGGCCTGGAGACCGGCAGCGTCTGGAGGAGGCCCGGCCTGGAGGCCGGCAGCGTCTGGAGGGGTGCCGGCCTGGGGGCCGGCCTGGGCCGGCTGGGAGGCCGGCCGGCTCTGGTGGGGTGCCGGCCTGGGGGCCGGCCTAGGCCGGGCTGGAGGCCGGCCTGCCTGTCTTCGCTTGTTTCTTCCTCTCCTTGTCCATGACGCTTCCTCCTCCTCATCCACGCGTATGCCTTAGTTGATTGGAGTCCATGGAGTACCTTGCCACCCTTTGGAGTCCCTGGTGGCTTGTCGTACGTTGGAGTGCTTGACAAGGTGTTGTCGTTGGGTTGGCCTACATCATCTCCCCCTCCTTCGAAAAGCGTCGTCCACGACGCTAGCACGTCCTCATCATGTGAAGGAGATAGATGGCTTGACGTTGACGTGGAAGTCACCATGCCGCTATTGTTACCTATACGCACTAAAGACCAAGCAAAACATGTGCGTGCATGATAGAGGAGCACATCATTGATGACATGTCCCAATTTGTTCATAACACCATTAGCACAACACAAATATATGGAATGGAATACAAATGCAAGGTCAATGTGCAAACAACTCGTCCAAACATCCTCAAAATTTGGGAACACAAAATCTCCAAGAAAATTTGAGAAGGCTAAGAAAGCTATCTCATTTTGAACCATATGATGTTCATTGCATTGAAAGCGTCGGAAAGAGAGGTTTGTGAACCACACAAGGTGAGAGAGGCTCTTATCATCGCCATCATGGGTGCAAACAAAGCAAAGAGAAGAGCAAGTGTTCATCAATTTTGTTGCAACACCAAGAAGATAACATCCCAAGGCCTCATGACAAGACATGCTCAAAATATCATTATGGTGACCAACAAACATAAGGAAAGAGAAATTGCTCATCAAGTTTGCGGCAACACATAAATCATCTGCAAGGAAGATCAAGGGAGCATGAATGTCACAAAGGAAAACCAAAGCACTCACATGTTTGCACGCGAACCAAAGGAAAGAGCAATTGTTCAATTTGTTCGATGCAAGACATGGAAAAGGAAATAGAGGTTGGTCGGAGCCACAACTTTCATGGTAAATGCTCTCAAGAGCTCTTTTTGTCAACTCATGTTCAGTTGAAGTTGACATTATGAAGCATGAGCCATTACACACGAAATTCCATAAAAAGAAATTGTGTGCATGGTACATGAATGCATCATCCATTATGACGCATCTATCCATTTGCACATCACCAAACACACCAATATCAAAAGGAATGCATGACATATGTGAGTGGTCAATATGCAAAAGGAAGGGTAAATTCTCAACATGGCAAAAGGAAGAATCTCCAAATTTTGAGAAAGCTATGGGGGCATTCTCATAAGACATCATATCAACATTATTGCAAACCAAGCATTGGAAAGAGAAATTGTTCAACTTCTTGGATGCAACAATGGGAGAAAATTCGAAAGTTTCATAACAAGGCATGCATGTGGTAACATCATCACAAATAGATAATTCCGCATGATCAACATTGGTTTGAAACAAGGTATCACATGGGAATATGAACAAAGCATATGTGACATCAAAAGGATCATCCATAGCATGCAAGCAATCACAAGTCATCATGTCCACTAGTGGGATCATGGCATCATCAACACCCATATGCGTACCTTGTAGTCCCGCTCATGAGAAGTAGGTGTTGTGGTAGAGGTAGCGGCGTCCATGTAGCCGACTTGTACATCTTCATGTAAGCATGGGGTGGCATCGACTTCATCCTCCATGTACATCTTCTCCATCATAGGCACCATTATGTCGAGGCTTGGCGTCTCATCATCCATGGAACCTAGCACAACATGAGAGAACACACTAGAGGTAGATGGTAAGTTGTTAGAAATCAAAATGTCCTCACTTGACCTATCAACTACCTCTCCCAACTCAAGGTGTGTATCACTCATTCCCTCAAAGTGGAAGCACTCAATCTCGCATATGGTGGAGGCACTCAACTCACTTGCACTCTCACTCAAGTGGGCTAGGTGGCTCTCATGCTCACATGGGATTGGTACCATTTTATCATTCAAGCACATAGGGATAGGCTCGGTAGTCTCAACTCCATTCGACGCCTTGGTTGAAGGGACACTCCCATGCTCAACCTCTTCACTTGGCTCGCCGTCACAAGTGGTAGCCTCTTCAATGCTCGCCTCCTTGGTCGAAGGGAAAATCCCATGCTCGACCGTCTTCTCGCCATCTTCATGGTCACCATCTTGTAGAGGTGTGGACAATAAGCTCGGTGAAGAGTCATGTGAGGGCTTGAAGAACTTGGATAAGCCGGCGATGAAGTCCTCGCGGATGGTCTTGAGCTCGGCTTGCTCGATCTCGAAGTTGGCATTGTCGGTGTCGCGCTTGGTCTTCCACTCGTCGAGGATGGCCTTGAGTTTGTCCAATTCCTTCGTGTAGCTTGATCTATGCTTGGACGCTCTTTTGGTTGTGGCGCGCGGAGGAGACTCCCTATGATGTGTACTTGCCGCCATCTTGGAAGTTGATGTAGATGCGTGATGGCGTGGCCTTGAGTAGCTTGAGTCCTCATAGTGGCGTCGATGATGATAATGAGTAGACGTACGCCGATGAAGATCCTTGGAGTTCCTTGATGAAGACTCGTGTGCATAGGCACTTTGCGTTGGCCTTGAGTAGCTTGAGTCCTCATAGTGGCGTCGATGATGATCATGAGTAGACGTACGCCGATGAAGATCCTTGGAGTTCCTTGATGAAGACTCGTGTGCATAGGCACTTTGCGTTGGCCTTGAGTAGCTTGAGTCCTCATAGTGGCGTCGATGATGATCATGAGTAGACGTACGCCGATGAAGATCCTTGGTGTTCCTTGACGAAGACTCATGTGCATAGGCACTTTGCGTTGGCCGCCGTCTTGAGGGCGAAGTAGCTTGACGTCGAGGAGGAGGGCGTGTCTCCTTGTCCTCTAGGCGAAGATGCCTTGAGCTCCGTCTCCTTGAGCTTGTAGGTTCTTGACGGCGGTGGCGCTCTTGAGTTCTTGGTCTTGAGGATCGCCGAGGTGGGTACTCATCATCGGTGTCGTCGTCCACATGATGTGTAGCGCGTGGCAGATCCTTGACATGCCTTGAGGAGTCGTAGTTCATGTAGGGTCCCGCCACATCATTGGAGTTGTAGTCGTTGTAGTGGTCCATCATGGCGTTGACGCTTGTGGGCTCGAAGTCGGTGTAGCTCTCCAAGTCGTGGACGGTTGCGGCCTCGTAGTCGTAGTAGTGGTGGTTCTCCGCCATGTAGTCCATGCTCGTGGAGGTGTCGTCGATGTCGAGGTCCACCATGTCATCCATGCTTGGGGCGCCGTAGTCGTTGTCGCTCATGATGTCATCCATGCTTGGCGCGCCGAAGTCATTGTCGCTCATCATATTCTCATCATCATGGCCTCCATAGGATGCTCCGCTCTCACTAGACATGGTCAATCACAAGACAAATGTATATATATGTGGAGGTGAAAGGAACTAAGAAACCAACCTCACCTAGTAGATAGTATTGGAACTAGTGGACCATGCCAAGAGAAACCGATACACAAGAATGCGGGTGACTTGAATTTCAAAGATCCAAACGCAACTCCAAAACACACACGGCTTATGAGTGGATAGGTATGAATTGTGGAAAGCAAATGGAACAACCGGAAACCAAGATATTGTAAAGGCAAGTAGAGAACCACGATGACCACAAAGCAAATACAAGTCGATCTCAAAGGATATGAGTGAAGCACATAGAAACGCACGCTTTGAAGAGAGGGACTCGTGCAACCAAAATGAGCTAGTGATGGACCTAGCGAAGACTAAAGCTCGAGTCGCACGAGTGCAAGAGAAACCAACTCGATTGCAAAATTGGTGGGCTACAAGATTTACACAAAGATACCACACCTACAAATTTTCATCGAGCTAGCGCGACCTACAAGAGATATGGCATTGAGACTCTTTCTTTTTATTTGCTCTCTTTTGATTCTTTTTCTATTCCTCTTTTGGCCTCCTATTCTCTTTTTCTATTTTGCCTCTCACTTTGCTTGCCAACAACAACTATATGAACTAGCGCATACAAGTTTTGCTCGGAACACTAAGAGGTATCAAGTGTGCAAAGCCCAAGCAATCATAGATGAGCTAGTCTCAATAGGTAAGATAGGCACAAATGGCTTGGCTAACAAGTGATGCAAGGTGGGAGAAGAATTGGGGATGTTATACCTTCCGTCGACGATCTTCACCCGTGGAGTGGAATGCCTCTTCCTTGATCACGAAATATGGTGGCAATAGATGATGGATCAACCGCCGTGGTGATGTAGAGCTTGTCCGTAGCTTCGATTTGAGACGAAAATCACCAAAAACGGAGTCCGGAGTGAAAAGTTATGGCCAAAACAAAATTTCAGCAGGGGAACCGGCCTGGGGGCCGGCCTAGGCCGGGCTGGAGGCCGGCGGCTTCTGCCGGGGGTCCGGCCTAGAGGCCAGCCTAGGCTGGGCTGGAGGCCGCCCGACACTACCCTCCGGGACGCGAAAATGGGCGATTTTGGGCGGAAAACGGCCCGAAAAACACCAAATCGGAGGGGAAATCAAAGGAATTTGGCCATGGGAACGCAAAGGGAGGTAGATCAACAAGTATAGCAATGGATCCACGGATCAAAACCTACCAAAACTCACAAAAATCTCAGATCGAACCAAAAGCAATTTGAGGCTATTTTTGGTGGAAATTTTCGAAATTAGCAAAATCAAAGAAATTTTTTGTGGATATGGGGTGGAAACAAAGGCAAATCCGTGGCAACCCTTGCTCTGATACCATATGATGTAGGGTGTTGCCCGATCTTCACGGATTTGAGGCGGGGAAGAGGATGAACACGAAGAACACGGAGGTGGAAACGAAGAACACGAGGGGAAAAATGGCAAATCGTGGGGATAACTCGCGAAGCCTACAAGGGAGAATCACCTGGCAACAAACCCCCAACGGAGCAGCCTCCGGATCCCAAAACCCAAGTCAACAACACGCTTAATGAAACCGATTTCTCTTACCGGCCGGTCCACCGATCCAATAGAATCACCGCAGTGAAAGATTGGTTTGCACTACTAGAGACACCTAAGTGAAAGAGTAGCTACAACAAGAGATTCATCATCCTCCTCGGAGGAACCCATCACGGGAAGGAGCAACGCTCAACTCTAGTTCATTCTTCTCTACCTCAAATGGAAAAGGGGGAAAGCTATTTATAGTCTTAGTACAAAAGGGGGTGAAAGGTGGGGGTCCGGCCTGGTGGCCGGCCTGGGCCGGCCTGGAGGCCGCCGGCGTCTGGAAGGGGCCCGGCCTGGTGGCCGGCCTGGGCCGGCCTGGAGACCGGCAGCGTCTGGAGGAGCCGGCCTGGGAGCCGGCCTAGGCCGGCCTGGAGGCCGGCAGCGTCTGGAGGGGGCCCGGCCTGGGAGCCGGCCTAGGCCGGCCTGGAGGCCGGCAGCGTCTGGAGGGGTGCCGGCCTGGGGGCCGGCCTGGGCCGGCTGGGAGGCGGCCGGCTCTGGTGGTGGTGCCGGCCTGGGGGCCGGCCTAGGCCGGGCTGGAGGCCGGCCTGCCTGTCTTCGCTTGTTTCTTCCTCTCCTTGTCCATGACGCTTCCTCCTCCTCATCCACGCGTATGCCTTAGTTGATTGGAGTCCATGGAGTACCTTGCCACCCTTTGGAGTCCCTGGTGGCTTGTCGTACGTTGGAGTGCTTGACAAGGTGTGTCGTTGGGTTGGCCTACATCAAGGGGGTAATTGTTCCAATTGTTCCTTTAAGATTATTGAACCCACAGATGACCGTGCACTGGTGAGTGGAAATACTCCATCAGCACCTCCACGGCCACAACCCCAAGTGAAGACCAAAAGGAACAGATGATTTTGAATCCAAAGAGTATCCACCTAGGGAAACCCGGAGCAAGACGGTGAAGCCATCTGCAAACACAAGGAGCAAGTCGAAGATCTGAATTTGAGCAGCGTGTTTGTGTTGTCAATTTGAGCTACTATGAAAACATATAAGTTGTAATAATGTTGTTTGTATTTTGGTATCATATTTGAGGCAGACTTAAAATTTGTAGTCCAACATTTGAAGTTCAATATTTCAAGGTGATCATCCGAATGAGAAATGTGCTTGAAACGAGCTCCGAAACTAGGGTAAACAACCCCATTTGTAATCAAGTTTTTTTTCGACCTTGTCAAAATGAGCCAAATATTTTTTATAAACACCTATTACATCTATGTAGTGTCCAATAAAAGTCTCACTATTTTTTGAATTAATCTTCATATTAGTAAAAAAAAATTTGAAAACTTGCTTTAGTTGAAAACCATTATAAAACATGTTTGAAATATAAAATGAAAAAGTAACTTCATATCCGTCTTATTCACTCCAAAATGAAGCTTTGGTAATTTTTTTGATTTTTTTGAATTTATCAAAACCTAAACCCTCTCTAACCCTAGCCCGAAACCGAGACCGTAAACCTTACGACAAAGCTAAACCTAACCGTAACTTCGATCCAACAAAAACCGTCAAAGATCTCTAAAGAAAGTATACATTGTGGATCTAAAAGTGATTTTTGCAAAANTGTGTGTCCAATCGAAGTCTCACTATTTATTGAATTAATCTTCATATTATTACTTTTTTTGAAAAAAATTGCTTTTAGTTGAAAACCATTATAAAACACGTTTGAAATATGAAAATGAAAAAGTAACTTCATATCCGTCTTATTCTCTCCAAAATGAAGCTTTGGTGATTTTTTTGATTTTTTTTGAAATTTATGAAAACCTAAACCCTCTCTCACTCTCCTTCGAACTCTTTACAGCTTCGTACGTGATAGCTCATTTTGTGTGAAGCTTTTTCATGAAATTGTCCATACGCCAAGTTTATATTTTTTTTCTCATAACCATGTCACATATGACGGCAATGTGCACATGTTTTGTATTTTTCTGATTTTTTAAAATTAGTTATGGTCATTTGCATTTGAATTTGATGAAAATGGTTTTTCATGAAAATGACCCTATACCAAGTTTATATATTTTTTTGGTAACAATGTCTTATAAACCGATGAACATGAAGGTTTTTGATTTTTTTTGAATTAGTTATGGTCATTTCAAATTTGGTCAAACCCTAATAACCCCGTTGAATAACCATTATAAAACACGTTTGAAATATGAAAATGAAAAAGTAACTTCATATCCGTCTTATTCTCTCCAAAATGAAGCTTTGGTGATTTTTTTGATTTTTATGAAAACCTAAACCCTCTCTCACTCTCCTTCGAACTCTTTACACCTTCGTACGTGATAGCTCATTTTGTGTGAAGCTTTTTCATGAAAATGTCCCTACGCCAAGTTTATATTTTTTTCTCATAACCATGTCACATATGACGGCAATGTGCACAGGTTTTGTATTTTTTTTTAAATTAGTTATGCTCATTTTCATTTGAATTTCATGAAAATGGTTTTTCATGAAAATGACCCTACACCAAGTTTATATTTTTTTGGTAACAATGTCTTATAAACCGATGAACTACGAATGTTTCTTATTTTTTTTATTTTTTCTGAATTAGTTATGGTCGTTTCAAATTTGGTCAAACCCTAATATCCCCGTTGACTCACTCAAAACCCCGCAGCATCTCTCCAAACCCTAGCGCCGAGCGTCAGCCGTCCGATCATACCCTAGCGCGAAACTACACCCGTCAGATATGGCCTTCTAGAAGGAATTTCACGGGCAGGCATGCGCGTCGTCTCCGCGTCGTTGGATCGCATGGACGGTTCTGATCAAATTTCAAACGGCGATCCGCGCGACGCTGGTTCTGCATCCTCATTGGCCGTTCACGAATCCAGGTGAAAGTAGTTGTTCGAGGGCCGGTTGTACACTCGCACTCTTGTCCCTCTCCTCTCCCCTGACATTGCTCTGGTTCTCGACTCCCGTCGCTGCAGAGTCGTAGATCTCCGCCCAACGACGGCATGGTTTCGTGGAGCGACGGTGATGAAGATTCCCCTATTCCGAGCTCACTTGGCATCGATGTAAGTGCTCCAATCTCGTGTACTTGTGATTTGGGGATTTAGGGTTAGGGTTCATATGATTTGGGGATTTCTGATTTGAGCACGATTCCGAGGTCTTGCATTGAAAATTTCTTTTGGTAGGGCCCAAATACCATCTACGATTCCGATTACTACGGATTAGCCGATGAAGATGGGATCCCTATCCGTTGTCGCTGCAATTCCACGCCCGAAAAATTTGTTGCTTTCGATGGATGTTGGACCGGCAGGAGGTTCTTAGCCTGCGTAGGGATGGTACGTGAAAAATCTGAACTTTTTTAGAGTATTTCAACTTGAGATGTTTGTTAAATAATCTAGTATTCAAATTCAGTTTAGCTTTCAATTTCATAGTTTGTTTAGATAGTTAGCACGAGCCGTGAGTTTAGCTTGATCTGTTGCGCTGCAAAATCACTCGAGTTCATTCTTCCAATTCTCTGAATTCCTTTGACATTCAGCATGATCATTTGTTTTTATGTAAATTAGTAACATAAACTTGTCTGATACATGCATTATAGAGTGGAGAAACTTGTGAATTTGTGTACTGGGTTGATGATGTGTGGCCACCTGCGTTGTCCAAATCCCTGACAAAGCTGTGGGAAATGCATGGGGAAATCAAATATGCCAGAGTCCGTGAAGCGTTAAACGCTGTTGAATCAAAGTGGAAGTACCAAGATGAGATTACAAAGCTTCACCGTGACTTAAAGAATGCCCAAGATGAGCTGAAGAAGGAGGTTGACTTAAAGAATGCCCAAGACTACACTAGCCCTGAAGGCCAAAGCTGAACAAGCTCTTCTTGATGCAAGAGCTAAACTAGAGGAGAAGAACAAACTGGATGCATCAACTTCCAACATGCACAAGTTTTTGAGGCAGAAGGCAGAGAAGGACAGGGATCTGATGAGGGATAAGTTGCAGAAGATCAAAGATATATGTGATGAGTAGAATCATTTGCCTTATCATGTGTTGTACTTGTAACAATAATTTGCTATTTGTTAGTTGAACTAGTAGTGGTTGAATTTCAGTGTGGTTGTTGTTACTGTTTAGCTTAATCCATGTCATGGAAGCTTAATGCGATGGATTTCAGTGTGTGCCTGAAGTGCGAGAAAAACCATGCCTCTGTTCAGTTCGTCAGTTACACCGAGGGGTAGAAAAAAACCTACTTTTCGGCCCCAAACAGAATCAAGTTGTGATAGGCCCACAAAGGATAAATGAGGCCCACAAACAAGCGATGCCTCTGTTCCTTTGTTTTTTTGAACGACGGATTCATTCGTCCTTTTGTTTTTGATTTATTCCCTTTCTACGATTCAAAGAGCATTCATTAATTTGATTGCCCAAGCTCTTCTATTGCCTCGAGGATTTTTCTTTTTTGCTTTCATTTATTTGATTTTCCTTAATCGTAGGGACTTTTTAAAAGATGTCTCTTTTCTTGCTTGTTGACAAACTAGTAAAATACAAAGGGTTCCCAAAAATGAAAAAATAATGTTTTTTCGTTCCTTTCTTTTTCCTTTTTGACAAACTAGCAGCCGTGCACTTGCAACACAATATGTTCTTTTAGTTGGGTACCCCTTTTAGTTTGATTTCTTTTTTTAGTTCATAAAATGTTTTGACACCTTATTCTCATTTTAGTTAGTTTGTTTAGTTTCTCCCACATTAATTAGCCGTGGGAAAAACTTGGGACAAATAAAATACAAATATAACAATACATGACTAAAATAAGTAAAATATAACACACCATTAATATAACACGCACAACTTAAATAAATAAAGAAAAATACAAGTTCTTAAATATAACACCACATAGATAGATAGATAGATAGATAGATAGATAGATAGATAGATAGATAGGGCAACACACCCTCACGACTGACACGACATAAGAAAAAGATAAATAAACCCTAGCTACGGCACTAGCTAGGGCAACAGTGGCTTGTCTTCACCGCCGTCTTCACTCCTCCTCCTGGTCGTCCTCGCCGAGATAGTACGGGAGCCTATGCATGCGGTTGGCGGTGGGGAAGATGTTGTCCACGTCGGTGAAGATGTTGTAGGTTGTGAATGCGATGAACTCGCACCCACACCAAAACACCTGGCCGAGCAGATAGTAGGCATCAAACCTGTTGGAGAAGTGGGCGACGAGCCCCTCAGGCAGCGCGTTGGAGTGGGGGCGCAGTTCCTCGAGGTGGAACATGATGGGCGAGCCCGGTGGGAGATGGGCAAAGCCCGCACGGAGGAAGCAGTGGGCAAGCTCATGACCACCCCTCCAGCGTGAGATCGCCCACACGCGGAGCGAGGTCTGGACGACGACTTCGGCGGGGTACCTCATCTCCGGCACGGTGGGCGGCTCGTGAAAAGTCGGCCCGTTGTACTGCATCTTGGCATTGCTGTGAGCTTTGGCTTTTGGTGAAGAAGAGAAGGGAGGAAGCACAGATGAGATGGATGTGTAGAGAAAGAGGCAACGAGGGGTGGTTTAAATAGCCGGGGAGAGGAAGAGGGGAGGTAAACGGAAACGCCATTTTTCACACTTGATCGAGCCGTGGTGTCGATCCGTGTCTAGCCTAGGATTTTGACCGTTTACACACTGCATCAATGCGTGAGTGCGTGACTCGACGCGTGAAACAACGCGGAAAATGAATTGAGTCTACGCGTCTGCGTGCGTGCGTGAATCGATGCGTGGCGGAGCGACTGAATCGAGCCAGTCGTGGATCGATGCGCGATGGCGTAGCTAGAGGGAAGCGGCCATTCATGGATCGATGCATGCGTGCCGATGCGCATGCATGCGAGCAGGTCAATGCATGTGTGACTCGATGCGTGCGTGGCGAGCAATGCATGCATAGCAGGTTGCGTCGATGCAAAAGTCGCGCATGCATAAAAGGCTGATCCAGTCGATAGCAGGCTCAATTTATTATCAACAACGGCCCAACCAACAAAGCCATAGAAACGCAGCCCCACTTGTCAGGTCCAACCAGCGACAGTCATCAGAGTCCCACGTGGCCCCACATGTCAGAGTTATCGGATCAGCCGACAACGTCCGCTTTGGGCATTCATGAGAGTTTCAGCTAAGGGAATGGGGAAAAGTAAGAAAAATGTTAGATCGTAGGGAAAACTGAGCACAACTAAGGAATAGAGGGCACAGGAGTAATAAACTCTAAAAACAAACCATAGCACTTGTAACAAAGATATGGTTAAGCCATAGAAGATATCGATTTTAAAAATCAACATAAGATAGGCCCAACCGAGATACAAAGAAGATCATTAAAAAAATGTCACAAGCTCAAGGATACCAATTGGAAACTAAACCAATTGAAAAAGCCAAAAGGTAGTGAGAACATTTAGCCAATAAATGTCAACATACTCACCATGGTAAGCTGTAAGCATGATGTCAAAGATCTTCAAATTAATATGAGTGCGCAAAGATGAAAATAAATGAGACAAGCACTCATGAGACAAATTCCTTTTGTAGTCACCAAAGAAATAAAGATAAAAAATAAAAGTGATTCAAAAGAATTAGGATACAAATTAAAAGGATGACCTCTCTCATATGTATAAGTTTCTAAGTAGACAAATCGTTGAAGATATACATCCACAAAGAAACATGTACATATAAAAATGGTTAAATGAAAACAAGATCAAGGTATCCAAAGGGAAGTCATAAATACACAAAAGGTTATTGCTTAAAAGCATAGCACATAGCTCAATTTTATCTTATTGTATATTTATGAACCTCAAACACATCAAAGACATCACACATATCACTAAGGGAACAAGAGATAGTGAAGATGCTTTGAGATAGGCAACAAGTATCATAGAGAAAGAATACCAATTGAAGGAATAGTTTTGCCATTTCATTACAAATATCACAAAGATATACCAAGTGAAAGAAATAAGCCAAAACCAAAACAATTGCAAATAGGAGCTTTCATGCCAAGAAGCAACCTACACAAGGTTGGAAACTAGAAAAGTATGCATGAGGTAGATACTTGTTACCGAGATATATTGGCGATGAAGAAGATGAGAGTTTGTTTATCATCAAAGCTTGACTCCAATAATCACATGGTGAGAACACCTTCCTTATGAATGAGGCAAGCATCCAATGAATTTCCATTGCACCTAAAACAAAATTCAAGTACAAGATGGTTCCCAAACTCATTGGGTCCCATAGTAGTTAGATATACTACAATACATAGGACACACTCCACATAAATATGTGCATATAGATATGAAATTGAATTTCATGCACATCTTAGCCTATTTAGGATTCGGTGGAGTATACCCTATATATTGAAACAAGAAAGGCAAACATGCCATATAATATAGATGTTAAAGGATATACATACAAAGTCTTTCAAGAACCAAACAAGATACAATTTGGACAAAAACACCAAGTAAACCAAAGAGAGGACACACCAAAGTGTGACACACAAAGGTTGTCCAAATTATATCAAAATCAAAATAAACACATGATTGATTCCATAACACATCAACACATGAAGTGAGATATAAATAGGAATCAAATAAAACAACACATGAGAGACAAGACACCAATTAAAAAAGATACCAACTAGAAGTGAGGATACCAAAAAGGTTATTACTTGAAATATATCAAGTAAAAGAGAAGTCAAGAAGCAAGGTATCAAAGATCCCATAAGAGATACTAGTTGAAACAAATATCTATGGATGAGATATCAAATTCCAATTAATACCAATTGAAGGTATCGAAACAAAGCCAAAGAGCATAGAAGATAAAATATGATAAAGCTCAAAAAGAATTTCTCATTCATGAAGATAAAACACAAAACAAGGAATGAGAAAGCAACTCCCTAGAGAGAGCAAGGTTACAACAAATGAACCAAACACTCACTACACTTTTTATGATGGCACAAAGCATCAAAAGAAAAGGTTTGTGTTCCATAAACACATAAGATAAAAATCAAATGCCAATTGGAAGGATCAAATATTGATTGATAGGATAGGGTTCTAAATAATAAACGAAAGCTCCCCCAAGATTCATGCATTATCTTGATATTTGCATTTGAATACAAAATGCACACACAATGGATCATTACTCTCCATATGTTATTTACAACACTAAACTATACCAATTGAAAAATAGGATCCATGCAAGAGGCAAGGAAGACAATGAAAGCCAAAATAAACACTTGACAATAAATAAGGCAATTCAATGCAAGAGCCAATGTGAAGATGATCTACAAAATCCACCACAATTATGAGTATCACTTGTCATGGACAAGGAGTATAGAGAGACATTTCTCGGTGGTATATAGGAATGATGTTTAAGACCAACTTCACAACAAAAGCATATAGAAGAAATATGGAACTTGTTTGAGCAACTTGCCACATAGAAACAAGATAATTTAAAATATCAATACTAAGTGGCAACACCTCATATGTTCACATTGTCTAGGCTTGTAATATGCACAAAGCTTATTACTCCCCCATAATGTGATAATCCATTTTAGCTAAGCAAGAGGCAAATGAAATCAACTAGAGATAATTAATGGACATTATAGAATTTAAATTTCTCATGAGCATGACATACCACATAGAGACTAGATAATATTGAAATATCAACACTAAGTGGTATTCCTCATGTATACACATTTTAGGTTTGTGAATTGCACGAAGCATATCACTCCCCAAAAATGGGGTAGTCCATTAATATCTCAAAAGAGTCAACTAAAATCTACACAAGATTTCAATAAAGACTCAACACAAACTTTACACATATATGGTGCGCAAATTAACAAACATAACTTGATTGCTCAAGGTAAGTAATATGCACAACCTATACAAGCACATGTTAGGAACAAACCTAACACATGAAAGGGAGCAAACAACTTTCAATGTATATATAATTTAACTACAAGTTACCGCAAGGAGGACATAGGACATGAGATGCGACAAAATAATCCAAATGACTTGGCTTGAGGAAATAATAATCATGAAGATCCCTTAATTCTTCAAAGATAGCCAAGTCTCCAATGTCCTCCAAGACAACCTATTGATCTAGTTTGAGCTTGTTGGTCCCCAACCAAGTTGGGTCCTAAGAGGTTAGTCACAATAGGTTTGGCAACCCAAATGGTTCTTTTCTTGACACCACTTTGAGTTCCCACATATTTGGCAAACACATTACCAACTCTATCCTTTCTAAATGAATAAGCATCATCAATTAAGATGGGGTTGGATATGTTACCGGCAGTGCATGAAGAAGCAAAGTGACCCTTGCCACGGCAAAGGTAGCAACATCAACTCTTTTCTTTCTTCTTAATAGGCTCTCAACATGAGGAGCATTGTCTTGAGTCTTCTTAGGAGGTGGCCTTTGTTCAACACGTGGTTGAGCATGAGATTGAACAAGAGGCCGCTTTCCTAGTTGCTTCTCACTTAGAGGCTTCTTCTTCATTGGGCAAGATCTAACATGGTGCCCCTCAACTTTGCACTTGAAGCAAACAATCTTGGCTGTATGATTGACTTGTTCTTGGCCCTTCTTCTTGTAACTCTTGGACTTCTTCTTGTTCCTGGAGTTGAATCCAAGTCCACTCTTGTCATTGGGGGATTGTTGCACACTTAACATGGTGTCAAGTGTGGTCTTCCCTTCATGACGCATTTCCAAGCCTTTCTTCAAAGAAGTGGCTTGGGCCTTGAGCTCTCCTCTTTTCTCTACATGATTAGTGACAACACAAGTACTAGAGGAGGTAGATGCATCATTGTTAGAGCAACAAGGCATAGAAAGTAATTCATCACAAGATGTACCAACATTGTGAGTGGATGAATTACGAGGACTAGCACAAGGCAATATAGCATTTTTACTAGAGGTTGTGCCATCGTCCACATGAGGCTCACTAGATGTTACCTTGGCAGTGATGGCCTCAAGAGCTAACCTTAGCTTAGTATGGGAAGATAGAAGATCCTCATTAGAGCTAGAAAGATTTTCATTAATTTCTTCTAATTTCCCATACTTGCTAGTTAGCAACTCAAGTTGAGCCCTTAGCTCAACATTCTCCTTCAAAATAGATTCTTCACAAGAAATGGAGTTAGTAGCACAAGCATCATTAACATTAGGTCGGTTGAAGGCAACTTGCTAAGCTCATCATTCAACTTAGCATTTTCCTTTTTAGTGACTTTATATTTAGCATGAGCATGGTCACGTTCTTTGATGAGTTTAGCAACTATTTCATTATGAGACTCTGACGAGGTTGTGACTCGGCAAATCCCTGGGTTGAGCACCCCGGGTTGATTGAGGGGGAGAGAGGTGAGCGCTGGTGATCACGACGGCTAACAGGCGAGGTTTTACCCAGGTTCAGGCTCCCGGAGGATAACACCCTACTTCCTGCTTGTTTGGTATTGATGTTGAGCGTGGCTACAATGGCGAGATGGAGATCTCGCTAGGGTTTGAGCTGGCGGCTATGAGCTGGAGTCGAGTTTGTTCGTTACCCTAGACGAGGGACCCTCCCAGCCTTTATATGATAGGCTGGGTCTCGGGTGAACGGTGCCGATGGCACTTACAGGACGATCAAGGCTGATGACCTAACGTCGACTACCTTGGGCCGCACGTCGTCCTTCTTGGGCCTTCCTTGGGCCCTCGCCATAGGGTTGGTGGACTTGGCGTGACCCAGGTATCACCACCGTGGGGTAGTCAAAGAGTAACCCCACGACAGTAGCCCCCGAGTGCTTAGTCGAATCGTAGAGTCGGATAAAGGACTCCTTCCTTCTGGGCACGCCAGCGGGTTCCTGAAAGGAACAAACAAAATGGTCGACTCCGGCCGTTCAGGGCTTATGGAGGATTTCTTAGTCGAAACATCGACTGCAGGGTGAAAACTGCGAGTGTTGTTCTGGTCGGTGATTTTTCGACTGCGATTGTTCTGAGTCATTCGGGAGCGCGAACAGCGCTCCCGATGGGAGTAGCCCCCGAGATTAAGCTGAATTGCTTGCAATTGAGATTAAACTCAATTTTTCCTTCAGTCGAAAATCCCGCTCCCGATGGGAGTGAAGAAGTGACTCGAATTGACAGAGTCGCAACTTGCTTTGCTTGACTTACTTTGTACTCGGCCGGTTTGGCTTACTGCTTAAGTTTGCTCAGCTTGTGAAGCTTACTGTATTTCTTATGCAGTCGAATGAACTTGTCGAGTCGACTCAGCTCTTAGAGCTTACTGTATTTCTTGTGCACTCGAATGAACTTGTCGAGTCGACTCAGCTCTTAGAGCTTACTGTATCTTTGTTGCACTCGAATGAACTTTCCGGGTGCTCCATCAGCCCATTGGCTTGCTATGCCTCCGCGGATGACGTCAGTGCTGACGTTTTCGGCGTGCTCTGCATCCGATGGGATGTGACATGGTGGTCCCAGTGCCAGCATTGACTGATCTGACCGTTGGGCGTGAACTTTTCGCGGCGTGATGAAGACGCCTCGATTCCCGTGCATAGTGGGCGGCGTGGGCGGCGACGGTTGGCCTCTCTGCGCGATGCGTGGAGGGCCAGATGAGGTTGTGGAGAGCGGCTTCGCGGGGAACGGCCAGGATGAACTGTCCCCGCGGTATATATTTTTCACCGCGGTGGGGAACAGTTCACGCCATCCTCATTTCGCCGCCATCTCCACTGCTTTCTCCTCCATTGCTGCTCCTCCATTGCTGCTCCTCCATTGCTGCTCCTCTGCCAGTTTCTTCTCCACCCACCATGAGCAAGGTCACGATGAAGAGGGGAAAGTCTGCCGCCGGCGCCGTCGCCGCCACCGAGGCTGGCGTGATGAAGAAGCCCGAGGGCGACTGGACGAAGTCGTCGGTGAAGAAGGCCGATCTTGAGGGCCTCCGCGCGCGGGGGCTGCTGCCGCCGGCGGACCAGGCGGCGGTGCGCGCTCCAGGGAAGGAGGTATTCCCTGCCCCTCGCGAGGGGGAACGCGTATGCTTCGTGGATTTCCTTCCGCGGGGTTTCGGGTTCCCCCTCCACGATTTCGTTCGTGGTCTCCTGTACGCTTATGGGATTCAGATCCACGATCTGGCTCCCAATAGCATCTTGAGCATCGCGAGCTTTATCGTTCTTTGCGAGTGCTTCTTGGGGATCGCACCCCACTGGCCGCTATGTAAGTCGCTGTTCCTCGTCAAGAGGAACGTGGGGAAGAGCGGGCAAGCGTACCCGGTGGGCGGCTTCGGTATCCAGGTGCGTGGCGACACCACCTTCTTCCAGATGAAGAAATCTGACTCCGTCCAAGGCTGGCGGAGGAAGTGGTTCTACGTAAGGTGCGACCAGGAGGGGCTTCTTCCCTTTGCGGCTGATCGCGAGTTGAAGAAGATGAAGGCATGGGCGCACCCGCTGTCGAAGGAAGACAGGGAGGCGACTCAACCCTTGTTGACGCTTCTCAGTGGCCTGTTGAAGAGCCTTGGGCGCGAGACGGGTGGGGTGCATCTGATTGCCACCTTCTTCATGCTTCGGGTGCAGCCGCTCCGTGCTCGCGTCCACCCGATGTGGGCGCTTGAGCACGGCGATGAACTCGGCGATGACGAAGTTGAATCGAAGGTGAGGAGCATCACCAGTCTCCGAGCCGCCGATCCGTGCAACGTCAAGTGCCCGGTCCAGCCATATGGGCCGAACAACCCTGTGCCTGAGGTAAGCTTCCTTCTTCTTTGCTTCTGTCTTGTATGTTCTGTCGAAATCTTCTTTTGTCTGACCCGAATTTCTGGGCAGGGTCGTTCCAACATTGTCAGCCCTCCTCCGTTGATGGAGAATGGACCTCATGAAGAGGCAGAGTTCCCTGAGGATGAAGCGGTTGATGACGATGAAGTTCCCTCCGCCACTTCTCGGAGTGAGACCATGGAGGAGGATGATGAGGATGAGGAGCCGCTGCTGAAGCGGCAGAAGCGAAAGAGTGGCGAGTCTGCTTCTGCTTCGTCACCCGCAAAGCAGGTGGAGGTGGAGAACGTGGCCGAGGCGAGCGGGTCGTCCTCTGGTGCCAGGCATGTGAGCAACCCGACGGAGCCTTTAGTCGTGCCTCCCCTCAGCTCTGCGCCGCCGACTAGGTTCGCGAGGATGCCCTCCGTCTCCCTGGACAGCGAGGATGATCTGGATGTCACCAGGTTAGTCTTGCAACCATCACCTTGTTTTGTCGAGTACCCTTTTTGCCTTTGCGAGTATTTGAATTGAATTATCTTGCCGCAGCAACCGTACTGGCGCTGTCGGTTCTTCGCCTCCAGAGATGGAGCACACTTCTGCTCCTGTGTTCGAGCAGACCGCGAAGGCGACCGAAGAAGAGCCACAGGCGGGTGATGCAACCCTGAAGGCTTCGACTTCCTCCATGCCAGAGAAGACCGCTGATGCGACCTCGGTGGACGCTGGATTGCTTGAGCATGTAAGTGTCTCTTAACTCAGTCTGCAAGATCTGTATCGGGTGCGCGAACAGCGCTCCCGATGGGAGTAGCCCCCAAAGATGTGCGCGACTAGAATAGTCGGGCGCAGATTGATGTCTTTGTTCTTTCCACAGCCGTTTTGTCGCCAGCTGATGGAGGGAGCCGCGGCCTTCGTGTGAATGGAGAAGGAGGGGGTCGGCTCCGCACTGCTTTGGAGCAAGCAAACAGTGAGTACTAACCCTTGCGTTCAAGAGGTGCTTCGACTATCTTCGTTGTTAACTTTGCTCCGGTGATCCATAGGCGAAAGGGAGAGCCTGGCGAAGCGGGTCGCGGAGCTGGAGAAGTCACTGGGCGAAGCTCAAAAGCGTGAGTGAGCCCGGGATGAACTGGAGAAGACCCAGGTTGAGCATTTGCTCTCACTCGCCGACGCTACTGGACGTAAGTATCTCGGCTGTTTGCCTACTTTTTCTTGTGTCGACTTCTGGTGTCTTATCAGTGTGGTCTTTTTGGAGTAGAGACTTACGGAGGTGCTCCTCCCGAAGGAACTTCCAGTGCCAATGTCAGCTTGGCCGAGGCTGTCGGCTTCGTCGATCGCGTCTGTGCGTATGCCTCGACGGCGCTGCAGAAGTCGACAAGGCGCCTTGGCGACTGTGCACCGGAGCATCTTCCCCAACCAGCCGTCGCCGGTCGCTGTTGACGCGCTTGCGGCTCCGTTTGAAGGCGAAGCGACCACCATGGCGGACTACACGCGTGCTCAGACGGTACGCGGCTCAGAGCTCACTTTCCAGCTCCTACTTGGTCACCAAGTCGCAGGTGACTTTGAGAAGGTTGTCAGCGACTTCCCTCGGAGGCCTGATGGCAAAACCGCGTCCCTTAGCTGTGTGAAGGCGCGGGCGAGTCAGCTGGCTGTAAAGTTGGTTGCCACCTTCGAGAAGAGAATCGCCAGGGCTGCAGAGTTGGCCGCTAAGAAGGGCCGTTCTCGGTCGGAGTCTGCAATGTAGATTCCGTTATTTTAACATTCCTCTACTTTTGGTCTTGGTCTGTAATGAACTATGTAGTTTGCGGTCTTCTGGCCATGAATCATGCTAATGTTGAAAATGTGAATATGTGCCCTTGAGTCTTCTTTCATATCCAAGTTTGAATGTCTTCCTCATTTGCCACTATCGAATTTGGCAGTCTGAGATGGGCGAGGCTCCCGTGGTTGCTGGAGCGACTGGTGTGGATGATGAGGAGGACACCTCTTCAGCCGCACCTGATCGTCATCGCCGTCGAACTCCTCCGGCTCCTGCGCAAAGTGTAAATGACCAGCGAGTGATCACCTTTATGAGGAACAAGATTGTTGAGCTTGAGTCGAAGTTGAAGACCGCCGAGTTGGAGTTGGAGCGCTTGAAGTCACGGCCTGCTGCGCCGTTCTCACAGCGTGAGGAATTCCTTCTTGGCCAGATGGACTTGATCAGTCGACAACTGCAAGGTTGGTCTTCTGGCGCTTTGCTCCGGCTTCTTTATGCTTTCACTGTTCTAAGTGCTGGGTCTTGATGCAGATGTGAATGCTGACTGGAAGGCCGAGCAGGGTCGAGTGGACGAGCGGGTGGATAGAGAAGCCGCCGGTTACTCACTCGAAGCTCGTCAATTTTGGTCAGACAAATCCAAGGGCAGTGTACTGGCTAGAATGCTGGATCGCACCTGGCGGGCTGCTTTGCTCTTGGAAGGTTGCAGAAAGACCCTTCTGCAGGTCAACAAGGTGTTCTTTCCGCACAACGAGCAGCCTAGCGGACTGGCTGCGCTGCTGGAGAGGTACCGCGAGGGCAAGGCGTTGAAGGAAGTCGTGCACACCCAGCTTGTTGGTGGGGCGAACGTGGCGCTGGCGTACGTTCGAATGCACCGGCCTCATCTTCCCTTGGACAAGGTGCTTGACGGCTTGCCTGGAGCAGATGACTACGCCGACACTCTTGCGGTGCGCGTCAGATGATTCAACAGGTCCAGACCTTCAGCGAGCAACTTGTAGGGCCACTCGATGCGCCAAAGGAGGAGCCTGTAGAGTAAGAATACCAGACTGTTGCTGTATAGCATTAGTTTGTAAGAGATATTTTTCCCAAGTGGGAGCATGAGTGTATGTATGCCGAGGTCGTCGGAGCCTCCGAGTGAATAAATGGTGTATTGTAGATTTCTGTAAACCCGTATGGCGCAGCCCCCGAGCGGGTTGAGTGCGGCCGGGGTGCGTCGAGTCAGGCTTGTGCGGCGCAGCCCCCGAGTGCTTCGAGTGCGGCCGAAGCGTTTTCGAGTCAGGCCTGTGCGGCGCAGCCCCCGAGTGCTTTCGAGTGCGGCCGAGGCGTTTTCGAGTTAGACCTGTGCGGCGCAGCCCCCGAGTGCGTCGAGTGCGGCCGAGGCTTTTTGTGTTAGACCTGTGCGGCGCAGCCCCCGAGTGCGTCGAGTGCGGCCGAGGCTTTTTGTGTTAGACCTGTGCGGCGCAGCCCCCGAGTGGTTCGGGTGACGGCCTAGGTTGACTTGGACCTGTACGGCGCAGCCCCCGAGTGGTTCGGGTGGCGGCCGAGGATTTTCGAGTTGGACCTGTATGGCGCAGCCCCCGAGTGGTTCGGGTGGCGGCCTAGGTTTTGACTTAGACCTGTACAGCGCAGCCCCCGAGTGGTTCGGGTGGCGGCCGAGGATTTTCGGGTTGGACCTGTGCGGCGCAGCCCCCGAGTGGGTCGGGTGGCGGCCTAGATTGACTTAGACCTGTGCGGCGCAGCCCCCGAGTGGTTCGGGTGGCGACCGAGGATTTTCGAGTTGAACCTGTATGGCGCAGCCCCCGAGTGGTTCGGGTGGCGGCCTAGATTGACTTAGACCTGTGCGGCGCAGCCCCCGAGTGGTTCGGGCGGCGGCCGAGGATTTTCGAGTTGAACCTGTATGGCGCAGCCCCCGAGTGGTTCGGGTGGCGGCCTAGGTTTTGACTTAGACCTGTACAGCGCAGCCCCCGAGTGGTTCGGGTGGCGGCCGAGGATTTTCGAGTTGGACCTGTATGGCGCAGCCCCCGAGTGGTTCGGGTGGCGGCCTAGGTTTTGACTTAGACCTGTACAGCGTAGCCCCCGAGTGGTTCGGGTGGCGGCCGAGGATTTTCGAGTTCGGACCTGTATGGCGCAGCCCCCGAGTGGTTCGGGTGGCGGCCTAGGTTTATGTTGCTTGCTGACAAAAGTAGAAGGGAGAGCTTGTTCCTCAAATCACTTTATTGATTTTTGCGAGCAGGCCGCCTCATTAAAACCCTTCCAGTCCCCTCGGGTACCCTGGTGAGGAAAGAGTGCGTCTGAAACCTGCCGCTTCTTCACATTGTATTGTTACAAATTAAGGACGATCAGGCGTAGAAGCGGCGCAGTTGCGCAACGTTCCACGGGTTGTTGCAGACTGTCCCCGTCTTCGAGTCCTTCAGGCGGTAGGCTCCGCCACCGATTGCTTCTGTCACGATGTATGGACCCTCTCACGGTGAGGCAAGCTTGTGCACCTTCTTCTGCTTGAGACGGAGGACAAGATCACCAGGGACGAACGCTCTGGGCTGGAGTCGCCGCCCGTGATAGTTGCGCAAGTCTTGCTGGTACACAGTTGTGCGGGTAAGGGCGATGTCGCGTGCTTCGTCCAGGGTGTCCATGTCATCTTCGAGTGCTTCCTCTGCATCGGACTCATCGTAGGCCACCACTCGGGGGGCGTCGAACTTGATGTCGCATGGCAGGACTGCTTCAGCACCGTACACCATGAAGAACGGCGTGTACTGGGTAGATCTGTTTGGCGTGGTGCGCAGACTCCACAGCACAGATGGCAGTTCTTCAACCCAGGCACCTGCGGCGCGCCTCAGTGGCACTCGCAGGCGCCTCTTTACGCCCTTGCAGACTAGGCATTGGCTTTCTCGACTTGTCCGTTGGATTGCGGGTGCGAGACAGATGCGTAGTTGAGCTTGATGCCTTGGTCAGAGCAGAAGTCCTTGAATTCTTCGGCTGTGAAGTTCGAGCCGTTGTCGGTGATGATTGCTGTGTGGCACGCCGAACCTGAAGATGATCGACCTGATGAAGTTAACCGCCGAGGAGGCAGTCGAACTTGTGATGGGCGCGGCCTCGATCCACTTCGTGAACTTGTCGACTGCCACCAGGAGGTGAGTGTGTCCGCCGGAGAAGACTTCTTGAGTGGACCCACCATGTCGAGCCCCCATTGAGCGAAGGGCCACGCGAGTGGTATGGTCTTCAGTGCTGATGCCTGGTGCGTGCGGCTTGTTGGCGAACTCTTGGCAGCCGATGCATTTCCTCACGAGTTCTTCTGCGTCTTGCATTGCGGTGGGCCAGTAGAACCCTGCTCGTAGGGCTTTGGCCACCAAGGCTCGACTGCTGGCGTGGTGTCCGCAGCTGCCGGCGTGGATCTCGAGTAAGATGGCTTGACCGTCGACTGGGTCGATGCACCTTTGAAGGACTCCTGAGATGCTTCGCTTGTAGAGTTCCCCGTTGATGACGGTGAAGCCCTTGGAGCGGCGGACGACGCGCTTGGCGTCGACTGGGTTCGTTGGCACCTTCTGATGCAGTATGTAGGCCAGGTATGGGCTTGTCCATGTGGGTTCGACCAGCATTACCTCCATGGGTTCCTTCTCCGTGCTTGGCGGGTTGGTGGTGCTCGTTGTCGGTGTAGAGGGTCCCGGCGTAGGCCGGAGCTTAATGGAACGTTGCTTGATGCACTCGAGGAAGACTCCGGGTGGCACCGGTGCTTTGTCTGAGCCTAGGTTGGCGAGGATGTCGGCTTCCTCGTTGCTCTCGCGGCCGATGTGTCGCAGCTCGCAGCCGTCAAAGGTGCCTTCCAGCTGGTTGTACAGGTCCCTGTAGCCTATCATGTTGTCGGCGATGGCATCACATTGCTTCATGGTTTGCTGCACGACAAGGTAGGAGTCTCCGTAGATCATGAGGTGAGTGGCGCCGCAGTTTTTGGCCATCCGCATGCCGTGGATTAGGGCCTTCGTACTCTGCCTCGTTGTTGGAGGGTGTTGGGAAGTCCATTTGCAGTACATACTTCAGTTTGTCGCCTTTGGGTGAGATGAGGACGAATCCCGCCCCTGCTGACCTGAACTTCTTGGACCCGTCGAAGTACATTGTCCATGCGTTGGAAAAATCAGGTACGTCTGGTAGCTGGGCCTCTATCCACTCCGTGGTGAATTCTGGAAGAACTTGGGCCTTGATTGCCTTCGGGTGCGCATACTTCAGCCCCCAGGGTCCTAACTCGACGACCCACTTGGCGACTCGTCCTGTCATGGCTTGGTTGGTGAGGATGTCGGAGAGCCCAGAGGAGCTTACCACCGTGATGGTGTGCTCGGAGAAGTAGTGGACGACCTTCCTGGATGTCATGAAGACTCCGTATGCTAGCTTCTGGTAATGCGGGTATCGCTGCTTGGAGAGGGTTAGCACCTCGCTAAGAAAGTAGACGGGTCGCTGGACAGGGTGGCTGTGCCCTTCTTCTCCTCGTTCGACGACGAGTACTGTGCTGACCACTCTGTTCGTGGCCGACACGTAGAGGTATAGCGGCTCGTTCTCCAGTGGCTCCACCAGTACTGGAGGAGTCGTGAGGGTTTTCTTGAGCCTGTCGAACGCGTCTTGTGCTTCTTCTGTACACTCGAATTTGTCTGCCTTTTTCATCAGTTGGTAGAAAGGCAGGGCCTTTTCTCCCAACTTACTAATGAACCGGCTGAGAGCTGCGACTCGGCCGGCTAGGAGTTGCACTTCATGAAGCTTGGTCGGTGCTGGCATTGCGAGTAAGTTTTGCACCTTCTCAGGGTTGGCTTCGATTCCTCTTGCCGAGACGAGGTACCCGAGCAGTTCTCCGGCTGGCACGCCAAAAACACACTTGTCCGGATTCAGCTTGATCTGGTACTCGTTGAGCGCGGCGAAGATTTTGCGGAGGTCAGCAATTAAACTGTCCTCCGTTCGAGTGGTGATGACTATGTCATTGACGTAGACTTGTACGATCTTTCCTATTAGCTCCTTCAGGCAAGCTTGCATCGTGCGCTGGTATGTGGCTCCAGCGTTCTTCAACCCGAAGGGCATCATTTGGTAGCAGAACACACCATGGGGTGTGATAAATGCAGTCTTCTCTTCATCTTCGACTTTCATCCTTATCTGCTGGTACCCGGAGTAGGCGTCCAGGAAGGATAGGCGCGCGCAGCCTGCAGTCGAGTCGATGATCTGGTCTATCCGCGGAAGCGGGAAGTGGTCCTTGGGGCAGCACTTGTTAATGGCAGTGAAGTCGACGCACATGCAGAGTTTCTTCGTCTTCTTCTTCTCCACCAGGACCAGGTTCGCTACCCAGTCCGAGTCCTTGATTTCCCGGATGAATCCGGCGTGGAGCAGCCGGTCGATCTCCTTGCTGATGGCGTCTCGCTTGGGACCCGAAAAGCGTCGCATGGTCTGCTTGACGGGTCTGGCGTCCTTGTGGACGCGTAAGGAGTGCTCGGCGAGTTCCCTGGGTATGCCTGGCATGTCAGAAGGTTGCCAGGCGAAGATCTCCCAGTTCTCATGTAGAAACTCGACGAGCGCGCCTTCCTATGCGATAGGCAGGCTTGTCGACACCTTGACTGTCTTGCTGGCGTCCGTCGGGTGGACTTGATGGGTTCTTGTGTCGTCAGTCGTGTTGAAGGCAGAGTCCTTGGCTGGTTTCTTGCGTGGGGGAAAATGGTCTTGTCGTTGTCGACCGCCATCATCGCAAGGTGCTCCTCCATTCCGAAGAATTCAGAGATCTGGCTGAATTCGCGGTCGCAGCTGTTGGAGCGGTCGAAGTCGCCGTGCACCGTGATGACGCCCTTGGGTCCAGGCATCTTGAGCATCAGATAGGTGTAGTGAGGTATCGCCATGAATCTGGCAAAGGTTGGGCGCCCGAGTATCGCATGGTACTGCGACTTCCAGTCGACTACCTCGAAGTTGATCGCCTCCCTCTGGAAGTTGTCGGGTGTGCCGAAGATGACGTCGAGTGTGATTGCTCCCATGGGTGTGACTGCTTGCCCTGGTACTATGCCATGGAAGGTGGTCCCTGATGGCGCCAAGTTTGTTGTTGGCCTGTTCATTCTTCTGAGGGTGTCGGCTGCCTCCGTCCATGAACACCTTTTTCAAGGTGTAATCCCCGATCAGAGCTTCGACTACCAGAGCGGCGTGCCCGGGTCGTGGTACCGCAGGTGGATGATCTGCTCTGGAGAACGTGATCAGTGTCTCTGACCCTCTCAGGTATTCGGGTACTGCAGGTGGACAGGTGACAGCCTGGTAGACTTGGCGGGTGATGATCTTCTATGTCCTGTTTGAAGGGCGCCCCTTCTGTATCATGTTGAGCTGTCCGCGTGCCGCTGGATATGCGTCAGGGGCTTCTTGCTGCGGCTGCTGCTGCGGATAAAAAACTCCCGCTGCCTGTGCTGGATTAGCGACTGCAGGTGCGGGTGCGGGTGCTGCTTGGAGAGCTAACTGCGCGACTGGCTGTGCTGCGGGTGCTGCCTGGGGAGCCAACTGCGTGGCTGGCTGAGCGACTATCTTCTGCATTGCCTGGTATATCCTGCGTGCCTTCTTGCAGTCCTTCAACAGGTGACGGGATCCCCATTTGCCCGTTTCCGGGTTCCTGAACATGTGGTGCTTGCAGGGTTGCTCTAGCTCTTCCTCCAGAGTCAGTGTGCGCCTCTGCCACTCTCGCTTGCGGCTCCCATCGCCACGGTAGGTGCTGCCACCGCTTCGGTTGAATTGCCCTTGGCTGTGTTGGCGACTCTGGTCGTCGTCGCTTCGACTGTACTGCCTTTGACTGTACTGGCGATTGCTGTCGTATGCTTCATTCTCGCGGGGGGTTTCGAATCCCGCCGCTACTAACTCTATTGAGTCATTGACATGGTAACGCGGCTTCGTCTCATGGAGTATCACGGACCGAGTCCTCTCCGTCTGCGCACTGGTTGGCTATCTTCATGAGGTCTATCATGTTTCTCGGCCGGAGCCTACCAAATTCCTCGCGGAGGTCGCGGCGATAGACGCCGTGCATGAAAGAATCCATCACCCGGTCTTCCGAGGTGGCTTCCATGGTGTTGCGGAGCAGGGTCCATCGCTGGATGTAGGACCGGAGCGGCTCGTCCCGTCCTTGTTTGCACGCTTGGAGCTCGACGAAAGTTGTCGGCCTTGAGTATGTCCCCAGGAAGCTCTTGACGAAGGCATCTGCGAACTCGTCCCATGTGCTGAAGGCGTCTTTGGGTTGAGTGTTGAGCCACCCGCATGCAGATCCTGTGAGCATTAGCTGGATGTACTGCATGGCTGTAGTCGAAGTACCGCCCTGGCAACTGCAGGCTATGAGGTAGTCCTCCAGCCAGTCTCTCGGGTCC
This sequence comes from Puccinellia tenuiflora, assembly GCA_012064385.1. Lineage (NCBI taxonomy): Eukaryota > Viridiplantae > Streptophyta > Magnoliopsida > Poales > Poaceae > Puccinellia > Puccinellia tenuiflora. The sequence goes on from QRDG01001528.1 coordinate 267,332, forward strand.
TGCTTTCCGTCGTACATGACCGCTTCTGCCGTGAGCTTGAAGCCCTTGGGCATTCTTGTGTCGTGGATGTTGAAGCTGAAGCATGGGGCACCGCGTGGCTCGAATTCGCTATCGTCGCGGTCGTCAGCATTGGGTGTGTTGACAATCCACTGGTTGCGGTTGCGATCTACCGTCCTCTGCGTGATGACATTGCGGAGGTCTTCGCCTGGTTGCGGCTGTCGCGGCTGTCTTGGAGCTGGGCCTGCGAGAGCTGCGGGTTCGTGGTCGCGGCGACCCCGATTCTCTTGCGCCCTTTCTGTTGGCGCCTTGTTCGCCAGAGCTTCTTCGACTGCCTTGATGGACATGATCTGTTGCTTGTGGAGTAGAGCGCGGGCGTCACCCTCAGGCGGCTGCGTCAGTCGCAGGTATGTTTCGACTGCCATGAGGGCAGCTCCGGGTGTCTTGGGACGGGTATCCCGTCCGAATCTTCAGTCATGTATGACGACTCGAGGTTGCGGGTAATTCCGGCGCGTTCGGCCTCTGTCATCCGGGGCACGCAGGGCCTGTGGCGCCTTGCTCCTTGTGAGACCTCTGTCGAGGCAGCAGTGAATGAATACGCGGCCCTCCTGGCACTCGCCGCGTCGGCTTCCTCCTTGCGTCGGAGCAGCTCGGCCTTCTCTGCGCGGAGTCGTTCGCCTTCTTTCCGCAGCAGATACTGGACCGCCAAAAGGTCCTCTCGGGGTGCGTCTGGTGGGGGGTATGTGCCCTCCTCGACGTGCTTCAGGGCTCTGATTGCCATGTCATGGGTGATGGTGAGCCGTGTCTGATCCGGCATGACCACCTCCAGTGGATATGCGGGTTTGTCGCCATTGGCCCGCGTCGGGCCGGTCATGTAGACTTGTGCGGGGTAAACCCGGGAAGTGGGGCTGATGCTTCCACTGCTGCTTCCTTCATCCGAGCCGTGCTCGGAGTCAAAAATGGCTCCAACGTGGTGGGTACCACAGTTGCCGTTGAGGTTCTTTCCGTAGAGTTTCACGGCCTTCACCGCGGATGCGAGGAATGGAGTCGCTGTCGTTGACGCAGGTGCGATTGGCTTGCGGATGATCTCGCGACGCGGAGGTGTGGCCGACGTAGTCGGAGTCGATGTAGATCTTGGCCTTGCCCGCGACGCGACCAAGGTAGTCGAAGTAGACTTGATCCGTGCAGGGGTCACCGCCGATGCGATCTCCTTGGCTACCGCAGGTGCGGGTGTCTTGGTTGCGTCAGGCGCGATCTTTGCCATGGAGGCAGTTGGTGCAGTCGAGACGCTCGCGATCTTCACGGCAATCGAGGATGCGATCGTCGCATTCGCAGTAGATGCGATCACGGCGGGTGATGTCGTGGTCGTTGTAGTCGTAGCAGATGCGATCTTCGCGGCAGTCGAAGACGCGATCGCTGCATTCACAGCAGATGCGATCTCCACGGCAGGTGAAGGCGTGGTCGACGTAGTCGATGCAGACGCGGGTGTCGTCTCCGCGCGTAGCGCGGCCACCGTAGATCGGAGTGTTCCGTAGCTGTTTATGAGGTAACGCATGGTACCAAAGGTGATCCACGTACCTTCACTCAGTTCAGCGTACGCCGAGCGATGAGCCGGCGGGTGGCTGACGTACTCGAGGGAGCTGGACCGGACTGGCTCCCTCGTGCAGGCGTCGGTCTTCAAGGTTGATGGAGCCGGAGCGACCATGGTTCCAACGCTCGTTCTTTCCCACAGACGGCGCCAATTGACAAGGTTGTGACTCGGCAAATCCCTGGGATGAGCACCCCGGGTTGATTGAGGGGGAGAGAGAGATGAGCGTTGGTGGTCACAACGGCTAGCAGGCGAGGTTTTACCCAGGTTCAGGCTCCCGGAGGATAACACCCTACTTCCTGCTTGTCTGATATTGAGGTTGTGCGTGGCTACAATGGCGAGATGAAGATCTCGCTAGGGTTTAAGCTGGCGGCTATGAGCTGGAGTCCAGTTACCCTAGACGAGGGACCCTCCCAGCCTTTATATGATAGGCTGGGTCTCGGGTGAACGGTGCCGATGGCACTTACAGGACGATCAAGGCTGATGACCTAACGTCGACTACCTTGGGCCGCACGTCGTCCTTCTTGGGCCTTCCTTGGACCCTCGCCATAGGGTTGATGGGCTTGGCGTGACCCAGGTATCACCACCGTGGGGTAGTCAAAGAGTAACCCCACGACATTTATTCTCTTAGGAAGGATAGGGTTGGAAATGTGTTTGCCAAATATTTGGGTGCTCAAAGTGGTGTCAAGAAAAGAACCATTTGGGTACCTGTCGATGGATTAGATCAACGGTGAAGATACAGGACTATGTACGCGCGGGCATCGTCGATGTGGGTTAGTAGACGAACGACACGGGAGAAAGGATTTATACAGCTTCGGGACCCGGGAAACATCATCCGGTAATATCCCTACGTGCTGTTTGTGGCTAGGTTGTATTCCTCTCATGGTGGAAGTCGCCGATGAGGCGGCTCCTCTATTGGTTGTGTAGGGTCTGTCTTGAGCGTCTCCTCTTGGGGCGGCTTGCCCCTCCTTATAAAGGTGGAGGAGGCCGGCTTACAAGTAGAGTCCTCTTAGGACTCGGCTAATCTAATACAAGTCGGTAAGTGAGTCCTTGTCCTACTTTGATTGGAGTTGGCCTGCTGGGCTTCCTCCTGATGGGCCACGTTTAATCCTCCTTGCGGGTACCCGTGTCCCATACCCACGACAGTAGCCCCCGAGCTTTCGGGTGACTCGCAGAGTCATGCGGAAGGTCTTGACTTGTCTTCTTGGGACACGGAGTCCATGCCGGGTTGTCTGCCGGCTTGTCGATGTCGATGATGTCGCGGCACTCGGCTTTGTATTTGCCGAGTTGTCGATGTAGACTTTGCCGAGTCGTCGATATAGACGTTGCCGAGTTGTTGGCGAAGATGTTGTCGAGTCGTCGTTTGTCGAGTCGTCGATGCCGGCTTCTCCGGTCGACTTGTTAATGCCGGCTTCTCCTGCCGACTTGTTGATGCCGGCTTCTTTTGCTGACTTGAATTGAAGTGAGTCAGAATTTTCTCCGAGTCATTTTGACGAGTTGTGTGTATATGTTGCCGACTTCTCCTGCCGGCTTGTTTATACTGGTATACATGTAGCCCCCGAGTGCCGGGTCGTTTGCCTGTGACGACTCGGGACTCCTTGGTCTATAACTCATTTTCTTGAGCTTTTGAACGGTCTAGCCCCCGAGTGCCGGGTTGTTTGCCTGCAGCAACTCGGGACTCCTTTTTGAGGTACCTGAAATAAAATTATGTATGCATTATACCGTTCGTGACGTATAAAAAGAATTAAATAAATATCACAACGATTTGATTTATTTGTGTTCAAGTGATTAATCGTCCGACTTGTCTAAGTAGGCTTTCGCGGCGACTTTTTTCATGCAATATGATTTGCTCTGTCGACAAAGGCCTCTTTGTTCATACGCACTACTTGGTCTATTGCGTTTCGCATCTGACTTAGCAAAGAAACGAACGTCCATCTCCTGAGCCAGGATACCTATGTTTGGACCGCGCAACTGGCAGCTTGTCCTCTTTGGCAACCATAACTCAGAAGAATTAATAGCCCCCGAGATTAACTCAAAGGTAGCAGATTTATTTTAATTTAATTGACTGAAAAAATAAAAACATAAAATTTAAAAATAAAAAGATGACTTAGCTTGCTTGTTGACGACGAGTCGGCGAAGAAACGTGTCGACGAGCGGCCGGCCGGTATGTTCTTTTTTTTTTAGTAGAACTCGGTTTCTTTTCTTCCGTCTCCTTGAGATATACGTGATCTGGCTTGCTTTTTTCCTTCTTTAACCAAGACAGGGATCAGATGTACGGAAGTAGCACTTTCCATGCAACGCAATAACTAGCCAGCTACGCACACTGCTTTCTCCTTCTCTCTTTGATTATTTGTCTGGATCCGCGTGCAAGTTAAAGAAGTTACACTAGCTAGTACGTATTCCTTTATCCCTTTGGAACTTGTATCCTGATCGGTTTCTGAGTTCTGCCTCCGAGTCGAACTTGAGGTGTGCCGCAGCCAGCTTTCAATCCGAGTCCCAATCCTAGCTGTAGTGGAGCCGGCCAGGATGCTAGAGGCCGGCGCTGTCGCGGAAGCCAGCAAAACTTTGATCGCTTGGATTAGATCAGCAGCTCACGAAGGCGATGTTGACGTCGAGCCCCCGCGGCCGCGTTGATGAAGAAGTTGATGCGTCCGAATTGCTTGATTGATGTGGTGATGAACTCGCCGCCATCGTTGATGAAGATTGGACCCATCGAGTTGAGAATCCACGCGCACTTAGCCCCACGGTGGGCGCCAATGTCGATGGATTAGATCAACGGTGAAGATACGGGACTATGTACGCGCGGGCATCGTCGATGTGGGTTAGTAGACGAACGACACGGGAGAAAGGATTTATACAGCTTCGGGACCCGGGAAACATCATCCGGTAATATCCCTACATGCTGTTTGTGGCTAGGTTGTATTCATCTCATGGTGGAAGTCGCCGATGAGGCGGCTCCTCTATTGGTTGTGTAGGGTCTGTCTTGAGCGTCTCCTCTTGGGGCGGCTTGCCCCTCCTTATAAAGGTGGAGGAGGCCGGCTTACAAGTAGAGTCCTCTTAGGACTCGGCTAATCTAATACAAGTCGGTAAGTGAATCCTTGTCCTACTTTGATTGGAGTTGGCCTGCTGGGCTTCCTCCTGATGGGCCACGTTTAATCCTCCTTGCGGGTACCCGTGTCCCATACCCACGACAGTACCCAAACTTATTGTGACTAACATCTTAGGACCCAACTTTGTTGGGGACCAACAAACTCAAACTTGATCAATAGGTTGTGTTGGAGGACATTGAAGACTTGGCTATCTTTTGAACAAGTAAGGGATCTTCATAGTTATATTTCCTCAAGCCGAGTCATTTGGATTATCATATATCTATCTTATACCCAATGTTCCTCCTTGCAGTAACGTGTACTTAAATCATTTACATTGAAAGTTACTTGCCCCCTTGCATGTGTTAGTTTTGTTCCTAGCATGTGTTTTGTATATGATGTGCTTCTATCTTACTTATCTTGAGAAATCAAGTATGTGTATGTTAGTTGTGTATCATGTATGTGTAAACTTTGTGTTGAGCCTTTTATTGGACCTTGTGTGTATGTTATCTAGTCTCTATGTGGTATGTATCATTCATGAGAAATTCAAATTCGATAATGTCCATTAATTTCTCTAGTTGGTTTTTAGTTGCCTCTTGTTAGAAAGAAATGGATCATCACGTTATGGGGGAGTAATAAGCTATGTGCCTATTACAATTCTAGAAAACATGAACATTTGAGGTTTTGCCACTTGGATTTGATATTGTAAATTATCGTATTCCTATGTGGCATGTTTGCTCGAACAAGTTCCAATTTTATTGAGTGCTTCTATTTGGTTTTCTTTTGGGTCTTGTTTGCTTGAGTTTTGCTTGGTGTGGTTTTCCTCAAATATGTATTTCCATATGCTATTTGAGAAATCGTTCGCTCCATATTATTTTAACCATGGCTTTGCCGGTTGGTTCGAATAGTTGGAGCTACCTGGCATTGCTTTAATTCTTATCTTTTGCCATATGATTTATCTTGCGAGGATATTCTTGGATATCTCTATCACCGGGAAAATATTTCCTTTTACTCATTGTCCTTGGACAATTGATATTCATGTTCCTGGTAGAATATTTGTGGTAGAATATTCTTGGATATCTCTTATCACGCTTGTCATTCCGTGGTATCCTATCCAGGAGTCTAAGGTCAGGGAGACATTGAAGAGGATGAAAGGAGGCAAGGCGATGGGCCCTGATGGTATTCCCATTGAAGTATGGAGAGGCCTCGGAGACATAGCGATAGTATGGCTAACTAAGCTTTTCAACCTTATTTTTCGGGCAAACAAGATGCCCGAAGAATGGAGACGGAGTACATTAGTGCCAATCTTCAAGAACAAGGGAGATGTTCAAAGTTGCACTAATTACCGTGGAATCAAGCTGATGAGCCATACAATGAAGCTATGGGAGAGAGTCATTGAGCATCGCTTAAGAAGATTGACAAGCGTGACCAAAAATCAATTTGGTTTCATGCCTGGAAGGTCTACCATGGAAGCCATCTTCTTGGTACGACAACTTATGGAGAGATACTGGGAGCAAAAGAAGGATTTCCATATGGTGTTCATTGACTTGGAGAAGGCCTATGATAGGATACCACGGAATGTCATGTGGTGGGCCTTGGAGAAACACAAAGTCCCAACAAAGTACATCACCCTAATTAAGGATATGTACAATAATGTTGTGACAAGTGTTCGAACAAGTGATGGTGACACTGATGACTTTCCAATTAAAATAGGACTGCACCAAGGTTCAGCTTTGAGCCCTTATCTTTTTTACTTTGGTGATGGATGAGGTCACACGGGATATACAAGGAGATATCCCATGGTGTATGCTCTTTGCAGATGATGTGGTGCTAGTCGATGATAGCCGGGAGGGAGTTAATAGGAAGTTAGAGTTGTGGAGGCGGACTCTGGAATCGAAAGGCTTTAGGCTTAGTAATACATGAGGTGCAGTTTTAGTACTACTAGGCAGGAGGAGGAGGAAGAGGTTAGTCTTGATGCGCAGGTGGTACCTGAGAAAGACACCTTTCGATATTTAGGGTCTATGTTGCAGAAGGATGGTGATATTGATGAAGATGTGAGCCATCGGATCAAGGATGGTTGGATGAAGTGGCGCCAAGCTTCTCGTGTCCTCTGTGACAGAAGAGTGCCACAAAAGCTAAAAGGCAGGTTCTATAGGATGGCGATCTGTCCTGCGATCTTGTATGGCGCAGAATGTTGGCCAACCAAGAGGCGACATATCCAAAAACTAGGTGTAGCAGAGATGCGCATGTTGAGATGGATGTGTGGCCACACAAGAAAGGACCGGGTGCGGAATGATGATATACGTGAAAGAGTTGGCGTAGCACCGATTGAAGAGAAGCTTGTCCAACACCGTCTAAGATGGTTTGGACATATACAACGTAGGCCTCTAGAAGGGGCGGTGCATATTGGAAGGATAAAGCGGGCTGAGAATGTTAAGAGGGGTCGCGGTAGACCAAACTTGACCTAGGATGAGTCCGTTAAGAGAGACCTGAAGGATTGGAACATCACTAAAGAACTAGCCATGGACAGGGATGTGTGGAAGTTAGCTTTCCACGTGCCAAAACCATGACTTGGTTTCGAGATCTTATGGGTTTCAACTCTAGCCTACCCCAACTTGTTTGGGACGGAAAGGCTTTGTTGTTGATCCTTCGTTGGCCTTTGCTCTTATTTGCCTTATCTTTTGCCAAGTTTTTATTTTGCATTGACTCCCTTTGTCTTCCTTGCCTCTTGTGGATCTTTATGTCTTATTGATCTTGTTAGTGCTTTAAATTGCATATGAGGAGTAATGAACCCTTGTGTGTGCGTTTTGTATTCAAATGCAAATCCTAAAGATAATGCACGAATCTTGGGGGATCTTTTCTTTATTATTTAGAACACTATCTTATCAATTGACATTTGATCCTTTCAATTGGCATTTAATTTCTTTCCTTGGTGTTTATGGAAGACAAACCTTTTCCTTTTGTGCTTTGTGCCATCATGAAAAGTGTGGAGAGTGTTTGGTTTGTTTGTTGTAACCTTGCTCTCTCTAGGGAGTTGCTTTCTCATTTCTCGGTTTGTGCCGTATCTTCTTAAATGAGAAAACCTAATGAGCATTTATCTTTTTATCTTATCTTCTATGCTCATTGATCTTGTTTAGGTACCTTCAATTGTATCTATTGAAATTTTATATCTCCTCCATAGATATTTGTTTCAATTGGTATCTCTTATGGGAGCTTTGATACCTTGTTTCTTGATTTTATTTTACTTGATGTCTTTCAAGTAATACTCTTCTCTCGGTATCTTTGCCTCTTGCGAGTATCTTATTTTCAATTGGTGTCTTATCTCGCATGTGTTGTTTGATTTGATTCCCATTGATACCTCACTTCATGTGTTTATGTGTTGGAATCAATCTTTGGTTGTTTTGATTTTTCCTTGATCATGTGTTGATTTGGATTTTGATATAATTTGGACAACCTTTTTGTGTCACACCTTGGTGTTCCTACTTTTGGTTTACTTGGTGTTTGTGTCCAAAATTGTATCTTTTTTTTGGTTCTAGAAAGTCTTTGCATGCATATTTATTAATATATATATCTTATGGCATGCTTGTCTTTTTGTTCCAATATATAGGGTATACTCCACCAAATCCTAAATCGGCTAAGATGTGCATTAAATTCAATTTCATATCTATATGCACATATTTATGTGGAGTGTGTCCTATATATTGTAGTTTATCTAACTACTATGGGACCCAATGAGTTTGGGAACCATTTTATACTTGAATTGTGTTTTAGGTACAATGGAGATGCATTGGATGCTTGCCTCATTCATAAGGAAGGTGTTCTCACCATGTGATTATAGGAGTCAAGCTACGATAATTAACGAACTCTCATCTTCTTCATCACCAATGACATCTCGGTAACAAGTATCTATCCCATGCATAATTTTCTAGTTTCAACCTTGTGTAGGTTGCTTCTTGGCATGAAATGCTTTTATATGCAATTGTTGTGGTTTTGGATATTTCCTTCACTTGGTATATCTTTGTGATATTTGTGTTGAAATTGCAAAAACCTTTCCTTCAATTGATATCCTCTTGGTGATACTTGTTGCCTTATCTCAAAGCGTCTCCACTATCTCTTGTTCCCTTAGTGATATGTGTGATGCCTTTCATGTGTTTGAAGTTCATCTATATACAATAAGATAAATTTGAGCTATGTGCTATGCTTTTAAGCAATAACCTTATTTGTGTATTTATGACATCCCTTTGGATGCCTTGTTCTCTTCTTCTCTAACCATTTCGTATGTACATGTTTCTTTGTGGGTGTATATCATCAATGATTTATCTACTTAGAAACCTATAAATATGATAGAGGTAACTTTTTAAATTGGTATCCTATTTCTTTTGAGTCACCTTGATTTGTATCTATAATTCTTTGGTGGCTCCAAATTTGTCTCGTGAGTGCTTGTCTTATTTTTATTTGCATCTTTGTGCACTCATGTTTTATTGAAGATCTTTGACCTCATGCTTATCATGGTGAGCATGTTGATTTTTATTGACTAAATGTTCTTACTAGCTCTTGGCTTTTTCAGTTGGTTTTAGTTTCCAATTGGTACCCTTGAGCTTGTGAACATATTCTTTTTCTTTAAAGATCTTCTTTGCATCTTGTGTGCTGGCAAGACGTGATGTGCGTTTTTGTCTCTCATTTGGTTAAGGCTATGATGATGTTCTATCTCATCCCTCCTTTTGTCTTACCAAACAAATTGTCTTGTCACACACACTTATGCTCGGTTGGGCCTCTCTTTTGTTAAAACTTTTCAAATTGGTATCTTTTTATGGCTCAACCATATCTTTGGTGCAAGTGCTATGTTTTGCTTTAGTTTTATGCACTCGTGCACTTGTTGTGTGTTCTAGATGATTTTGGGGGAGTGAGGATTCCATATTTGTGCACTCGTCAATAGTGCATGAACATTGGGGAGCTTCTCCATTTTCATTTAGAATACTCTTTTCAGATATTTTTGATTGCTTTTCTCCCTTTGTGGAGATGTTTAAAAAAGGGATGTCATCTTATTTGCAATCTTTAGATCCTTCAATATAGTTTGATTTCCTCTACCTATTCGTCATTGAATATGTGCATTTGATTTCACTCATATCTTGAGAAATGCACACCTTATGGAGGAACTCATATGATATTGGCCTTCTAAATTTTTCCTCCCATTTCGGCAATAGAGGGTTTACGGGAATTTGGTTTTATGCTTTTGTTTGGTTCTTAAGCATTTGCCTTCATGCTCTTGCGTGCTTACTAGTTTGTCTTGCAAGTACGATTAATTCATTATATAAACCCTCTTAAAAGGGATCGTCATCAATTACCAAAATGGGGGAGATTGAAAGAGCATGGTTGCCCCCATGTGTGGTTTTGGTAATTAATGACAATCCTTAAGGACTAATGTGTGCTTTGAGCTATACTTGTAGGTTTGGTCCATAGCAATGTTTGAACTCCATATGTTGGAGTCAAGGCTAAAAGAAGAAGAGTTTATGTTGATCAAGGCTAAGTGCAAGTTGATCAACACACAAGGCTAGGAATGTATCATGAGGGATTGTATGATCCCATGGTATGGTAAGCAATTGTCAATATAGCCTTGTGAACTAACCCATGATCTATGTGCTTGTATCTCTATGTGTGGTTAGGCATTTCTCCATGAGCATGGAACGAAAGGAATATCCTATGTGGCCCACGCGTCACATGGTGATCATCATCAAGATAAAGGCCAAGTGAAGATTTGTCGAAGAGTGCCTCTCCCATCTTGGTGTATGGGGGAGCACGTTGTGAGTCTTCACCAAGCGAAGCGCAATCAAGAAAGGTGGTCCATCTTGAGAAGACAAAGATCGTCATCATCTAGCTCAAGTGGATTATCCGCAAGGCAAAGGTATGATCTTGATATGGTTTCTATTTTACCGGTCTCATGATGTTAGTTGAGAGACCAGGTTATAGGATAGATAGCCGTACTATCAAGAGGGGCTCTCGAGCGAATATCTTGATCGTATCGTCGTAGAGAGCTCAAACCTTTGCATCCTTGGCTTCATCTTTATTTGTTCTTATTTGGCTCTTATCGTGGTGTGGTCTTGGTGCTTGTCGCGCTTGTCATGACAAGGCCAAGTTCACCGAAAACGGATTTCGTATGCATCTTCTCTTGCGTTTTCGGTTTTGGAGATTTTGCCGGTCCATTCGTGTGGAAGGTTTCACTAGTCCATTTATTAGCAAAATCTCCCTTGCTTGGTTTCAGTATTTTCACTTTTTATAGGGTAGCTCTTGGCGTCCTCTTTCCAACAAAATTGGATTCACCTCGATCGGAGTTTCCTTGCGAAAGTTATTCAGTTTCTGGTTCTGCTGCTTTCCAGTAACCGGTAGTACCGGGGTACTAGCCGGTAGTACCGGCCGGCCCATGGCCGGTAGTACCGGGCCTAGTACCGAGGCCACTTCCGCTTATGTTTTTAAGCTTCTGTCTTTTTCCGGAAGTGGCCCGGAAATTCTTCCGGTAGTACCGGGTCAATCGGTACTACCGGGCCTTTTTTCGGAAGTACCGGTGTCCAGTGCCGGGCCCACTTCCGGGGCTTCTTCCGCCTATGTTTTTCTCGTACCGGGTGTTCTGCTGTTTTCTGTGTCCGGTAGTGCCGCTGTACTTGCCGGTAGTACGGGGCCTAATACCGGGGCTACTTCCGCTTAAGTTTTTCGGTACTGGATACCTCTTGTTTTTAACCGGAAGTTTGCGCGGAAGTGGTTCCGGTAGTACCAGGTCAATCGGTACTACCGGTCCATTTCCCGGTAGTACCGGCCCTGCAGGTTTTCGCTGCTAGCCGTTGGCAGGCTGGTTTGGGAGGGGGAGGAAGTACCGGCCCTGCGGGTTTTGTGCAGTGAGCCGTTGGTGGGCAGCTTTGTGTAGGGTGGTAGTACTGCCCTTTGGGCTGGTACTACCGGCCCTACGCGATTCTGCCCCCCCAACGGTTGGATTTTGGGCCAACCTATTTAAGGGACCTTCTTCCCCAATGGTTTCCCAACTCTTTGCACTCTCTCTCCTCCATTGTTGACCTTTTTGAGAGCTTGCTTCCTCTCCATCCCTCCATGATTCTTGCCTCCTTTTAGAGGGAAAAGAGAGAGGAGATCTAGATCTACCACTTCACCAAGCCATCTCTCCTCTAAGTGAGGGGAACCCTTTAGATCTAGATCTTGGAGTTCCTTTGTGTTCCTCCTTTGTTCTTCCTCTCAAATCCCCCCCTAGCATTAGTTGCTTTGGTTGGATTTCGGAGAGAAGGACTTGACCACTTAGTGTGTTCTTGGCATTGCATTTGGTGCATCGGTTTGAGTTCCCCACGGTGATACGTGGGATTGAAGTTCGATAAACTTGTTACTCTTGGGTGCATATGGCTCCCAAGAGCTTGTTCCTCTTGGGTGCATTGTGCACCCTAGACGGTTGTGTGTGCTACAGGAGCCTCCTATTGTGTGGAGGTAGGCTCGGGCAAATTGTACGGGTTTGGTCAACACCCTCAAGAAGACCTCATTGTACAGTTTTGGTCAACGCCCTCAAGACGACCTCATAGTGGATGAGCAAATCCCTCATCGGGTATTCCCCACGGGAGGAGCTCACGGAGAATAGGGTGAGCACGGACGTGCTTGTAGGAGGGCCAAGGAGCCTCCACACCTCTCCAACATAGACGTACTTCCATTGGGAAGGAACTACGGGAAACAAACCTCAGTCTCGACTTGTGTCGGTTATCTCTAGAACCAAACCCCTTTACTTATGCATTTACTTTGTGATAGCCATCGAGTTTGAAGTTATATATCTTGCTATCCTTGTTGTTAACTTGCCTAGCATAAGTTGTTGGTGCTCATAGCTGAACCTAGTATATTAGGTTTTGTGTTTGATAAATTAAACGTTAGTTTTATTCCGCATTTATTCAAGCCCTAAGCGTAAAAGTTTTAAAGCACCTATTCACCCCCCCCTCTAGGCGACATCTCGTTCTTTCAGTATGCTTCTATAATAGGCTCCAGTGAATCTCGTTTGGTCGACATGAAGAATCCGCGGATCTCGGGTATGTGGTTGGTGTGATTCTCCAGCATGTGAGGCTCTCTCTTTCATTTACGCATTTTTCCACCCCATAGCCACCAGGAATATCTACATAATGACAAATAATATTACCATGACTAAACATGAACTATATATCTCTAAACCGTAGAATGACCATGTAGCGACTCGACCCAATAATATGGATCTCGTCTATGAGTAAAGTGCTAGTCCCGGATCGACTCGCTAGCACACTCATTACAAATGAAATATCAAAGCACAATGCGTCTTTATTACATCGAAATGATCCAGAACATAAAGAATCCTTACATCTTTGCATAGCATTGACGCTAGCACAAAATAACTTTATAGAATAAAAGCACACAGCGGAAATTAAACGACAATGAAGCTCCAATCAACTCGTGCCACAGGCGTACGTGCCGGGTGTAGCTTCAAGACCTACGTAATATCGTACCTGCAATAGTGCAATTGCAGCCGTTCGCGAATACGGTCAGTACATTGGGATTTGTACTGGCAAGTGAGCAAGTTATTAATTGAACACTAGTCTACCTAGCTACTATATGCAATTTGGGCTAGGTGGACTTGAAGGCTCTTTGCATAAAAGCAATTTTATCCTATCAATTTGATAAACAAATTTTTACAACCAAAAATAAACAGTCATTGGACACTGATAGAAACCAGTGCTCCTACCCTTTGGTTCACCCATCAAATTTTAATTACAGAAGTTGGAATGAGTGAGAACTCTTGTAGGATCTAGTCTAGCTGGCTCAAATTGTCCGTAACCGGGGACACGGCTAAGTGCTTAGATTTAAACTCTCGAGAGTGTTGTACACTTTACCCACATGGTCTATCTAACCCCATTTACCTAAACACTCAATTTGTATATAGGTTGGGAGAAAGCTAAACCGAGACCG